>ML844429.1:7772-37675 GCA_009831015.1 Picea engelmannii | reverse complement strand
CATAGTTTTGCTTGAAAGTATTTATAAAGATATAATGTATATTGTCAACAATGTCTAGTTGAATCAATGAAGGTGGGTAGTTAATATAGTTCTCACTGTTTAATTTTCACTATGCTAGGCTCAAGCATGAGGTTTATTTCATTTTATTATTTACTTGAACCATGAACATATGTAGCTACACAACTTACAAGTGCTGCAATAACCAAGATCACAAGAAGAATAACCATGCATAAGAACGCAAGAAATATCCTAGGAAAACCCTTCTCAACAAGGGAGAAAAACCCAACAATCCTTTGCTATATTCTCAAGAGAAGATCCTCCAACCATGAAACCCTAATGCACACAAGAGGGTGCTCTACTACCTTGAAACTTGTGCCCAAGAGAGGTGCACACTTCAGCCCTAGAAGATGTACTTGTTGAAATTTCCAAATGACAAGTGACTTGTGTGTTTCCTCAATGGGGAAATCACCTTTATTTATACTAGACTAGACAGACCAAAAGTGGTGTCTATTGGCACAACAGGGCTGACCTCAATAACTTAGAAAATAATTAATTATTAGAATAAACATTAATTATCTTTCACATATGGTGGAGCCGACCTGTACCCTTTACATCACAATTAGGGTTATAGGTAAATCTTACTCTCAGACAATATAGCAAGGGATCCACACATTCACTAGTGCTCAACCACTAGGGACACACCCACCTGTGCTCAGCCACAGTGATATCCTACTCAACAGATCTCTATCTCGCTAAGTCCACATGAGAATCATCTGGAGTACTATCTCAGGCCTAACTCAACTGAGTCCACAAGGAAGGAGACCACACGTCATAACAACTCAGTCTAGATTCTGACGCACACCCATCACATGGGCACCTTCACCCCACACAGGGGTACACATCATTTCATCTCAATCCAGAGAGGAACGACACACCCATCTCATGGGCATCCTCACCCCACACAGGGGTACACATCGTTTCATCTCAATCCAGAGAGGAACGACACACCCATCTCATGGGCATCCTCACCCCACACAGGGTCTCATCTCAGTCCAGAGAGGAATGACACACCCAACACATGGACTCTCTCACAAGTCGACTCAACTCAGTCTTAGGGGAGAACGTGTCCTGGAGGATGTCTCACGAAGTTGTAATCATCAACACTCTCTCTCAACTAGGGAGGCATTCTCTAGTTGGCCAAGTCTCTCACGGAAGTACTTGAACTTTGTCTTGGCAAGCGGTTTGGTGAAGATATTTCTATCTGCTCATGTGTAGGAAGGTACTGCACATGTACTGCTTTCCTCTACACCATGTCTCTGATATAATGATATTTTATCTCAATATGTTTCGATCTATTGTGAAACACATGATTCTCTGAGAGCTTCACACATCTCTGGTTATCATAATGAATAATGACAGGATCCATCTCATGATCAAATAAATCTGTCAGGAGCTTGTGAAGCCACACTGCTTCGCGGACTGCCACACTCAGTGCTATATACTCTGGTTCTGCGGTACTCAAGGCCATAGAGCTTTGTTTCCTACTGCACCAGGAAACCATGGCAGACCCAAGGTAAAACAACAACCAGATGTGCTCTTCCGGTCCACTGCGCTCCCTGCCCAATCTGCATCGGCATATCCATGCAAACTCATGTCTACACTGGAGGCATATCTCATGCGATATCCAACTGTGCCTTATATATATCTCAATACATGCTTCATTTCTATCCAGTGAGTATGTCTCGACTGACTCATGAACTGACTAAGTACATTCACTACATAACATATATCAGGTCTAGTGTTAACCAGATACATCAATGATCCAATCAACCGTCGGTATAAATGTGGATCAATCTCTACTGAATCAATAGAAGCATCGTTCGTTTTCTTCAAATCCATCACCATCGGTGTAGGCATGGATTTACAGTCTGTCATACCAAACTTCTTCAATATCTCCACTGTATGTTTTCCTTGACTCAGGAAAATCTCATCAGTCCTATGCCATACTTTTAGTCCCAAGAAGTAGTGCATCATACCCAGATCCTTCATCTTGAATTCAAAAGTCAAAGCTCGCTTGCATTCAACAATAAGTCTTTCTGAACCGGTGAGGAATAAGTCATCCACATACAGGACCAAGATCAGACACTTGTCACCAACAATGTGATAATATAGATTTGGATCAACACCACTTTTGTTGAAGCCCAAACTCATAAAGAATCCATCCATCTTATCGTACCAAGCACAAGGTCCCTACTTTAGTCCATACAGGGCTTTCTTCAGCCTGCACACATGAGATTTCTCGTCGTGTATCACAAATTCTTTTGGCTGCTCAATCTAAACTTTTTCCTCAATCTCACCATTGAGAGATGTTGTCTTTACATCCATCTGATGTAGTTTCCAACCCATGGATGCAACTAGTGCAATGATAGTACAGATGGAGGTGTATCAGGCTACTAGAGCAAATGTCTCCTCATAATCAATTTCCTCCACCTGTGAGAATCCTCTGGCTACAAATTTCTCTTTGTATTTGTCGACATTTCCATCAGCTGCATGCTTGATTTTATAGATCCACTTGGAAGTTACTACATACTTCCCTTCTGGTCTTGGAACAATATCCCACGCATCATTCTTCAAGATGGAATGATACTCTTCTTCCATGGCATCTTGCCATACCTACTGACCTGTCGCTTCTCCCTGAGAAGAAGGCTCAGTATCAACGATGTGGCTCATCGCTGAAAAATAGCTCGAAAATCTCTTTGGTCTCTTGCTCTCTCAGAATGTGGCTTGAGGAGCTGCATGTCCCTCTACCTCCTGCAGAGTTTGTCGAGCCCAGGCAAGTCTTTTATGACCTACTACAATGTCTTTGGGAACATCAACTGGAGAAACTGGATCAACTGGAACAACTGTATCAACTGGAACAATCGCTGTCTCCCTCTGAACTGCTGAAGGGGGAGAAGGTACTGTCTCGCTGTCAATCTCCATATGAGATTCTATGGATCTTTGAAAGGCTATCTCTTCTTCAAAGATGACATCTCTGCTTACCTCAATCTGTCTCTGACCAGGGATGTAGATTCGGTAAGCCTTTGAAGATTCAATGTATCCCACAAATGTAGCCTTTCTTCCCGAGGGGTCTAGCTTGGATCACTTTTCTTTGGGTACATGAAGATACACTGGACACCCAAATATCCTGAAGTGTCCTACCTCATGCTTCACTCTGGTGAAGGCTTCTTCGGGAGTCATGTTCTTCAAAATCTGGTGAGGACTCCTGTTCTGACCATATACTGTTGTCATGGATGCTTCTGCCCATAGAATCGTAGGTAGATGCTGATCATGTATCATTGCTTTGGTTGCTTCAATGATGGTTTTGTTTTTCCTCCTTCTCAAATAGTTTTGACTCCCTCTGAAGTCTGAAGGATAAACATCTTCCTTTGTTGTTAACTTGTCTGGAACAAGAAAACAAACGAAACGAAACAAGACAATAATATCTCCTAGAGGAGAATAGTGAGTACATCTCTAGAATCAAAACAATTTAAGGATTGTTGTCACAACTACAACTTGTGATGTAGCAAACTTAGAAATGTAGGTTAGAGGCATGATAATTAAAACAATCAAACCCAGAGTCTTCACTTCCAGTGTGTTGTTCCTCTGAATGCACTGAGATCCCTCTGGATCCACAATTGCAACAAAGGTTCCTTCCTCCTGCAAGTACCCTAATGACAATGATACAAATAATACATACAAGTGCATACCTGAGAGTGCTGATATGAAGATGAAGGCTTCATCTTTGATGTCTTCATGTCTCTAATGTGGCTATGGATTTGTCTTCCAATCTTCTTCATGTAGTCTGAAGTTGCTTAATTTCTCAAGCCTATCTTCCAACAAAGTTCTGTTCTTCATGGTTTGCAGATTCTTTCACAAACCCTTAGCAACTAGGCTATGAAACCTAACAACCAGGCTAGGCTAGAAAGCTTAGGTTTTGTTAGAGTTATGAGTGCCAACAAGAAGCCTTAAGAGAGTCACAGGAATACTGGTGAGCTGTAGAACTTCTTCAATGGGTTGTAGAAACCCTAAAACTGAAATTTCTGGAATTTCTGCAGAAAATTGCGGAACCCTAGAAATCCTAGGGCCAAATATCCAAAATTCTTGGAATTGCAATATGAGAGTTGCTGAAGGTGCGCTGAGGGAGGCCGTACACCCCTATGCAATTTTTAGCCCCAACGTTTCAATATTAAGTGCTGGAACACCCAAAAAGGGGAGGGTCGTACAGATTTCTGAAAACCCTAGGAGGGCCGTACGGTTCTGCAGAAGAGAGAGGACGACTGCTAGAAGCTTGTGCAATGGATTCTTCAAGACCTATGCTCTGATTCCATGTTTAATTTTCACTATGCTAGGCTCAAGCATGAGGTTTATTTCATTTTATCATTTACTTGAACCATGGACAAATGCAACTACACAATTTACAAGTGCTGCAATAACCAAGATCACAAGAAGAATAACCATGCAGAAGAACACAAGAAATATCATGGGAAAACCCTTCTCAACAAGGGAGAAAAACCCAACAATCCTTTGCTATATTCTCAAGAGAATATCCTCCAACCATGAAACCCTAATGCACACAAGAGGGTGCTCTACTACCTTGAAACTTGCACCCAAGAGAGGTGCACACTTCAACCCTATAAGATGTACTTGCTGAAATTTCCAAATGACAAGTGATTTGTGTGTTTCCTCAATGGGGAAATCACCTTTATTTATACTAGACTGGACAGACCAAAAGTCGTGTCTATTGGCACAACAGGGCCGAACTCAATAACTCAAAAAATAATTAATTATTACAATAAACATTAATTATCTTTCACATATGGTGGAGCCAACCTGTACCCTTTACATCACAATTAGGGTTATAGGTAAATCTTACTCTCAGACAATATAGCTAGGGATCCACACATCCACTAGTGCCCAACCACTAGGGATGCATCCACCTGTGCTCAACCACATGGACGTCCTACTCAACAGATCTCTATCTCATTGAGTCCACATGAGAATCATTTGGAGTACCATCTCAGGCCTGACTCAACTGAGTCCACAAGGGAGGAGACCACACGTCATAACAACTCAGTCCAAAGTCTGAAGCACACCCATCACATGGGTACCTTCACCCCACACAGGGGTACACATCGTTTCATCTCAATCCAGAGAGGAATGACACACCCATCTCATGGGCATCCTTAGCGCACACAGGGGCACACATTGTCTCATCTCAGTTCAGAGAGGAACGACACACCCATCACATGGGCACACCCAAGATATGGGATCTCTCAGAGGTCGACTCAATTCAGTCTTAGAGGAGAACGTGTCCTGGAGGATGTCTCAGGAAGCCATAATCATCAACACTCACTAGGGTTCAAGTATTATCAATAACATTTCATGTGTGTGCTCATGTTTGTGTATGTGTGCTAGTGCATGAAAGAACAGTTGATGCCAAGTGTATGTCGTGAGTGACTTTGTTAGAGTAGGTGACCTCCACTCATGGATTCTAAGTTGAAGTCCTAGTTGAGTTTGTCAAAATAGATACCCTACACTCATAGATTCTAACTTGAAGGAGACTAAATTGAATGGGCATGGTGGTTTCCCCATAATGCTAAATTTGAGTGCGCTAGCCTCACCGTGATAAGAGGATTTCACTTCAAGAAAAGAAAAATATAAATGCATAATTGGATGGTGCTTTGGTATCATCTGTCAAATGGTTGTGTTTTAATTTAAAGGTTTCCAAGTTGCACTTGTTTAAAATGACAATTCTGTCTTTGAAGATATTTGTTTCCCTATGGTTGAATGGTAAGTAGGGGACGGAAAAATTTAAACGCATATTTTTGTTTTGATGGTGCTTTGGTATTATTCCCAAATTGTATGCATTAATTTAAAGGTTGTCAAGTTGCACTTGTTTGAAATGGCGAATTTTGTATGTTTGATGATGTCCACTAGCCTATGGTTGAATGGTATGTAGGTGATGCTTCCTATGAAGAGACTATTCTTTTTGGTCTTATATAACCTAGAATAGAAAAACAATTGCATTTGGCTGCCTTTGATCACCCAATATAGAATATACTGGAGACCACACCCTTTAGATAGAATGAGACTAGGGTGGAAAACCAACCTACTTCACCTAAACAAGACTACCATATTCATCTAATACACTTAGTGGGGCTTTACACCTTAGGGGTTTGGGTCATAAACCCAATGGATGGAAACCTTGATGATATCCGCCTCACCACATTTTCTAAGGGAATGATAATGGGTGTTAACTTTAAGGACTAAGGCTTATGACGAGGAAGATAATTGCCACTTAATTTTTTTTAAACAAAAATCGGTAAATTTATATTAAAAAGAGTTGTAGGTAGGCTGAACATCAAGGAAGTACAAAAAGGAAGCTACCATGGAATAAAACCATCATTGTAGGCAGACAAAATATTTCGAAAACAAAATTTCTAGATCATCCTTTGCTATAGCCTTCAAAAAATTCATGCTAGTATATACTCTTAAAAAAATGCCTAATATAATTAATGATTTACAATACATAAACGCTAATGAAATACATGTTTGTTGATGGCTTCATCTTGAATCTTGATATCCCAAGTCCATGTCCTCCATCATTTGATGCACTCTGTCTTCTTCCTCGAGGTCTTCGTGACTTGAGTAGACCGACATTCTGTAATTAGATGCAACTGATTGTGAGCCTTTACTAAGATTGCAGATCATGTTTCTCAACATGGAACATTTTTCTTCCAACACTTGGATTTGTTGCTTCTGTTGAACTAGAGTATTTTTGACCAAAGCATTTCAAGATATACATTGATGTTCATTTTCATGAACTTTGGTAGTTATTGAGAAAATTGAAATTTTCTTGTGATTGATTGAATCCTCATGTTTGTGGAGAACCCTATGAAATTATTGGGCTTCCCTATAGTCCATCTTCAGACCTTGTTGGCCAATCAAAATATGCTAGTCACATAAAAAAACCCTTATCTTCCCTTAAACTATTGCTACAGACAAGAATTGTGCCAAGGGGGACAATGTAGGATGGATAAGGGATAGTCCGCAAGTTCCAACATCTAGACGTCAAACAACACCACCAAACAACCCAAGAGAAACTTGAAGCCGCAAGCACCTAGAACCCCAAACACCACAAAAACAACGTGGTTCTAGAATAGAACATTAATAGAGCACCACAAAACCACCAAAAACCTCACCAGAGAAAAACTCCAAAGCATGGGCAACAGACAAAGATAAGTTCTTACCAAGAAGGAATGCATGCCTAAAGTAGACCTCCACCAAATTATGACATCAAAACCACCCACAAACTATGGAATTATCCCACCTGAGTACTGAAATATCTTGCAAAAGGTTTCCAAATGCCGGTCGAGATTTAAGTTTAACATGTGTGAGGCCAATGAATAAATCCCTCCACATCTCGTCCCCCCACTTGATGTCACATGATGCCATGAGTATCGTGACAATTGTTGATTGTTAAAGTGGTGACGTGCCTTCATGTTTGATAAAACACAAATGAGCTTAGGGGATGGCTTGAACATATAGATCCCCATTTTCCTTAAAGACCCATTCTTTTAACTTGATTGCATTATTTGCAAGGCTATCAACTTGTTAATCAAGGTCCCTTAGAACCTTGATGAAGGAAACCTCCTAAAATCTAAGAGTATCAGTTTGAATTGTCGCTATGAGTGGTGTTATCTTGTCGTCAAAAGGAGTCTTCCTAGAATTCATTAGATTGATGATTATACTCGAATTGTTGATGACAATCAAAGTCCTTACTATCCCTGTATTTACTACAATTAGACCTTGAAGGAGGGCATACACCTCGACATGGTTATTTTTGGATGTTCCTAAACCCCATGCATAAGTCAATTCTTGTTTCCCTTAGGATCAACAATAATTCCCCACGCACCTGCCACCTCAAGTTTTCCGTTTGATGCTCTGTTAAAGAAGACATTGTGATTTTTGTTTTGAAATTGTGAATCACATAAGTCTTTCTCATTGAGTCTTAATTTCCACGATGAACAAAAAACTGGCTTGTGAGTGTCTGATTTTGAAGTTGGCACAAGGTCCATTAGAAATCCTGATAGCCATGCTCTCTTGTCATTATCAAGCCAATGAAACTCGTGGTCCTTTCTCCCCCTGGAGTTCAAAGTTTTTCCTAGAAGGCCTCTTGCTTTTTCAACAATTGATCTTGGATTAGCTAGCTCATGATGGAAAACAACCTTATTACAAGCTAGCCAAGTTTTCTGACAAATGAATTTAGCTAATTCTTTCCATACTCTTTTCAGAATATATATTTTTTTGAATGACCCCTTGTAACATTTGTTCTAGTGGGTAAACATATCCTTCCATGAGTTTTTAATTTTGTGGTAGATCCCTACAAAGGTTGCTTTCTAGACTTGTTTCAAGAAAGAGCAGTCAAAGAAAATATGGCGAGTTGCTTCAACCTCGCCGAGGCACAATGCACAATGAGTGGGACCATGAATTCCCCTCTTCTAGAGATTCTTCGCTATCAATAGATTCCCATGCACCATTACCTAGCAAAAATTGTTTATTTTGGGTACGCTATTTTGATGCCAAACATGATGCCCTATATTGGAGCATTGGTGAAGGGGCATAAGCTAAGTTTGAAACTGATATCCACCTTTAACACTATATTTTGAGTTCCCCATCTTCTTCAATTAGGGACAAAGAAATAAAAAGGGGCGCAACCTTTGAGAGAGGTGGCAAGAGGGGCTAAATGGGCAAGAGGCAATCTGAGTGACTAACCCAACCAATGACTGGCGTCAATTTCCCAAGATGAGATATCATACAAGGTGATTATTCCTTGACTGTCCATCCATTGTTTTAAAGGGAGAAACCTGTTTTTTGTTCCAAGGAAGGATTCCCCATGACATTGTCCTTCCACACATTAATCAACTTACCATTGCTTGGAATCAATGTTAGCTTGAATTGAACAATCGAGGCTATAGATTTGAGGATATTCCAAATGTGTGACCCTTTCTTATTTTCCAGTGGTCTATCTATGCATCTCTCTTGATTTCCTTGGAAATAATTCATGAGGTTAACCTTCTTCCGCCATTCCACCTTTCTAGCGATCAACCTCCATACTAATTCGACTCCTAGAGATAAATTCATGAGTGAGGGGTCTTGATAACCAAGCCTCCTCTGTCATTGGGAGATCTCACCATGTTCTAATTGATTAAGTGAAATTTTTTAAAGTTTGATTCCCTCCCCCTGCAACAAGAATTTTCATATTTCACGTGACACATGCTGCATAATTCGCACAAGAGATAACATAGTAGAACATTTGAAAATTGGGAGAGTTGAAAGTACCATATTAATGATGACCACTTTTCCTACTGGATTCAACCATTAAAATCCCTACTGTTGGAATTTGGACTTGATTTTTCTTATGACACATTGTTAGGACTGCGTTGTAGGATTGCTTAGAGATATTGGCATCCCCAAGTACTTGAAGGAGGTCTAGGACTCTTGGCAAGGGAAATATAGGATTCTGGAGATTGCATGGAGTTGAGAATTGATATTCTATCCAAAGATTTGACTTTTTCCATTATTTACCTTACCACACGAAGATTTGAGAAGTTGGTCCAATACACATTTAAAGGGATCAATAATGATAGTTGAACCAACACTAAGAAGAAGGGTTTGATCAATGAATTGCGAGTGGTTTGTTATTTTGACACCTCTAACTAATTTAATTCCCAACAAGTTTCCCTCGACCCATTCTAATTCCAATTCCCCACTTAAGGTTTCAAATTTAATAATATATATGAGAGGGGAAATGGGACAACCCCGTGTCAATCCTTGGTTGCTTTTGAAAAAAGAGGTGGGCCTCCCACTTATTAAAGGTACGATCCATGAATTACTAATGCAAGTAGAAATCTATTTAATAAAGTGAGGACAAAAACCAAATTTAGTTAAAATATCAAACATGAAAGAATGCCTTACTTGGTCAAAAGCATTGCCCATATCTATTTTGATGATCATCCCTTTGTCCTTGTTCTCCCTACTTGAGTGGATTTCTTTCTGGACCATTAGTATATTGTCAACTATTTGACATTTCTGCATGAATCCTCCTTGGTTGGCAGAGATTATTTTGGGAAGAATCATCTTCAACCTATTTGCCATGGTTTTTGTTAAGATTTTTATAAGAAGAGTCGCACAGTGAGATCAAACACAATATGGAGGAGGAGGATGGATTTGCTTCTTTAGGAATTAGAGCAAGGAAGGATGAGTTCGTCGTGCCATTGATTTTGCGAGATTTCTAAACAAACTGGAGCATGCAATTTAAATCAATCCTTGTAATATCCCAACAGACCCAGCAAAATCCCTGGAGCTTAGTTAAGGGCTAGGCCCCAAATAACATTAAGAATTTCAACCTCCTTTATCACTTTATTCAACTCTACTTCTTATCATTAGATATTAGAGAGGGGGGTATGTTTTAGCGTTACAAAAGAGGAATTAGAATTCCCCCTCTCCCGTTCGGAGTATAGAGACTCAAAGTGATTTCTGGTTGCCTCTTTGATTGCTATAAAATCACTCTATTACCCGCCAGGCTATGGGTAACTAAGGAGATCATGTCTCGAGACCCATAGGTAGCAAACATGGAGTGATGAGAGTCAGATTGACTAGTAGATCCCGTAGGGTCCCTCCTATTCATGCTGATCACCGCTCATCACCATGAGCAAAGAAACATCCACTACATTGGCTTGTTCCCAGAGGAAAACAAATCTTTCTTCACGAGGTAAAAAGTATGGTGTCATGGTAAGTGTCACTTTAATATTTGAAGCATTTGAGCATGTTGGAAAGATTCCTTTCTTGATTATGGAACATTTTCTTGGAAATTATACCTTTTGCCTAATTTCACCCTGGTGAGTGACATGGTTTCCTAGTAAGTAGGTCACCCTTAGGAAAATGGTTGATACTAGGTGGTTCCTTGAAGGGCCATCGTACCATTCCCGCTCAAACTTACCACTTTCTACACTTCTTCCCCTCCGTTCCATTATTTTTTGGGTTTCTAGGATCATTGATGTAAGAAGGGATTGTACCTCATTTCATGGGAAGAATGGGCTAAAGGCCCATAGGTGTTGTAGCTGGAAAAAGTTAAAATCCAATCATTATCAGATTCTTGCCCTAAGGTCCTGAGAGAAATGAAGCGCTACTCCATAAGAATCAAGAACCTTCTAACATATAACTAATAAATGTACTGCTTGTTGGGGAAATGCATTTTGCGGTGTCTCTTACTTTCCATCGCATATGAAACTCTATGTGTTTCTAACTTCAAGTGGCATCACGATAATATTTACTTTCCATTGCACATAGTACTCAATGCTTTGGACCATAATCAATTAATGGAAATAAAGGGCTTGGAAAAATGTTGCATCTTAAACGAAGGACAACACACCCTCTACAAAGGCACCCATACATGAGACAATACAGACCCTTGTATGTCAGGATTCCATACCTAGAATTATTTCCCCAGTCCATATCATATTCATTACATGACTTAGATGGGGTCTTCTTGGGAAACATCCTTTGATTTGGGGATTGGCCTACCCAATAGGGAACCATGACACCCCTCCCATACCTAAATTATGCAAAGTTTATAAGGTCTTTGAGCATTTGTTTAATTTGAAAAGTGGGGTTTGATGCACATGTTTGGGTGGTTCTCTTATTATATGTGGATTATTTGGCATGATTCATATGACTTGTGGACCCTTGGAGGGAGTACTTGTTTATCTTTGCAGGACCTTGCCCACAGGATGGATGCTAGACCCCACGTTTGGGGCACCATTCGATGATGAGCGTTGCACCTTGATGATGGAGGGTGTTGCATTTGGAGGCATCTTGGAATGGAAAGAGGATAAGACTCCACCCTTCTCCACTTGAACGCTGGCCTTTGGAGGCCTGGACGTCACCCTCCTATCCCATGACGTCACCTAGGGGCTAGGGTTTGATGGATTGATGGAGGAGGCATGTAGCTTGGATCTTGGCACATGAGAGAGGGATGCATGGCATTTGGAGGCCCAACATTCCACCTTTTCATCCTTAACATCACTCTTATGAGCCTAGCATCACCCTACTAGGGCATGACGTCACCCTCTTAGGGTTTTATTTCATGTAAATTTATTTTTTTCTAAATTGAAAAGGCAATTTGAAGGGGTCAGCCCTCTTGTGTAAAGACCTGACTTTTCATTAGAGTCCTTTGGATGGCTAGGGTTTCAATATAAATATGGCTAGCCAAGACTCATTTTATCATCACATTCTTCTCACACATGTGAGAGACAAGTCTGAAATTTTCTCTACATTGGGGTTATTGGCTCTTTTTACTCATGCACTATCTCTTGCAGGACAAGTGTGGATCATTTTTTGCTGATTTTTGGATGAATTTGCTGCAATTAAGGTTTATTCTTGTCATATCTTGGTGAAGTAAGTAGATTTCTGCAATTTCATTTCATGTTATTGAATGTTCATGGTAAAATTTACTTGTTCATATTGAAGATTTTTCTAGGTAAATCCCTAAGAGAGGAACATAAGTGCTTCCTCCTCTCACAAGGCTAATTTCATACATAAGTTTGTGAAGGAAATATTACCTAGGGTTAAGCTCCTAAATCCCTAAAGTGCTATCACTTTAGGAGTTTGATTCTAGACTGTTGATAGTGACATAATTGAAGAACTTAAGAAGGGAGAAAAGGTTGCTAGAGCCCAAAAGTGCTTTCACTCTAGCAATCATCCTCTTTAAGGCTTGAAACCTAAGGCCCTAATGTGCTAGCACCTTAGATTTCAAGCCCTACCTCTTAGAAGTTGCTACTATCACCTACAAACATATTGTATTTCTGTTGTAAAAGACTCCATAGCCCTAAGACACTAATAATTTAAGCTCTCTTACGGTGAAAGTGATCAACAAACACTCTATTCTCAATTTATCAAGCTATCTACTAACTTAACTAACTCTAACTAAAACTAATTCACTTGCAAACTTGCTGCTGTTGAAAAAGTTTGCTACAACCATCTAAATAATCTCTTATTTGCTGCATACATTTATCTATAGGTGGCCTAAACTTACCATAAATTTCATATAACAATTGGGTATTAATCTACTAAGTTTATGCTGAATTTTCATTCTCAATTATTGCATTTCTGAGGCATATTTCTTGCTGCTGTTACAAACTTGTACTTGCTGTTATAAACTGTTGTTTTGCTACAATTTTGTACCAACTATAGTGATTTTACATTGTCTAGTGTCTTATGAGGTTTTGATTTCATGTTTATACTTGGAAATCAATTATATATATGCTATTAATTTTCTTGTTCCAGGTAGGTACTCAAACAACTCCATACCTCATCCATTTCATAAACCTAGACTGTTCATTAGGTGATCAAGGGAAGGGGAGGTAGGATTGGCTATCAAACTTTCTACTTTTATCCCTTGAGGTCATGAGGGAAGCCTCCCTTGTGGTGGACCTCCTCCATCACTAAAATAAGGGGATTTCTTACTAAGGTGACAGTGGTAGGATTTCCTATAGTTACACAAGATTTGGTGATCTTGTGTTGGTATTTGCACAACTACAAATCCTGCGATAAAATTTTGGCACCATTGATGGAGAGGATTGAGTCATTCTCCTCAACAATATATCTTTTGGTAATATTATACCGAAGACCTTATCTTACAAATCTTACCCGACGAATATACTGAGGGTGATTCCCTCACCTTTCTTTGATGATCCAAAGAGGTCATTCTATGACTCCATTAGTACATTCCTTGGTGTCATATCGATCTCAACTTTGTATACTCTCAAGTGATGGAACCATGGCACCTGGGGATGACCAAGAAATATATCCTTCTATTGATTTTGAGAATGTTTCTGGATACCCACATGAGTTTGCTGTTTGGGGAGACCATCCAATGTTCGAGGGTCATGTCGTTATTAATAGCGTAGAGATCCTTGAGTACCTATGGGAAATGGAATCAAAACCTAAGGACATACGAATAAAATTGTTTATACGTTTCCTACCCTCGAAAGTACAAAATTGGGTCAAGGATCATTGCCAACCAAAAGGAATATCTTCACCCATAGATCTCAATAGTTTATTTATTGAGTATTGGCGCCCAAAATATCAGACATATGAAGATGTCCTTCGAAATCTCCCAGTAGTCCTTGAAGACGTATGGTTCACCACTAAGATTGTATAAGATCTTAGGAAGGTGTATCATGCTCAAAACAAAGAACCCAACGAAGAGATTTGCGAAGAGCCTCCTCATGAAGACCAATTGCTGGTGTTTTCTCCTCCATTTGATGAAGTCATCCAATGTTTCTTTCCTTCTACACAAGAAGAAGAGAATGCGGTAAGTTATTTTCCTTTCCAAATTTTTGATGATGCTTTATTTCATGATTCGGAAAATGAATAAGTTCTAGAGGAACCCTTGGATGCACTAGGCCCTGCATGTTATAATAAATATGATGATGTGGTTGATAACATTGATGAGTTTATACATGTTGGGAGACGTAAATGGGATGTGATTGGTCATGATGAAGATCCCGTCTATGATATTGAAGGTCACATTCAATTGTTTCCTTTACAATAGCCATATATGATTACTACAGATTTTGATGTCTGGCGGAAAGGAGATGACATGATTGTAGATTTGTTTCAACCACCTAGGGATGATTTTTTGCAGCATTCTTGTGATGATTTCCGATCATACTCTGGTGGATTTGATACATATTATTTTGAGCAATTGGATTTACTTGATGAAGAAGATTTCCAATCACCACTGTGCTCCAATTTGATGAGGGTAGGGACATGATTTTCCTAGAGAAAGATTTTTGTGATGATATTTTTCAGCCTTCCTCTTTTCCTTCATCTCACTATGTCATTGAGGATGCAGCTAGGAAACACATTACTTGTTCTAGGATGTCTCCGACATAATTTTTTTTCTTAGAATTTAAGGGTAGTTTGAATGCTTTAAGAATAAGTTTAACATCTCGATCTTTCAACCTTCCTATGAGTAGTTGTCAGTCATCCTCCAGATTCTTGTTCATCCCTTCTCAAGCCTTGAGGAGTGATAATATCCAAGGTAGTCAACCTTCAGAGTCTTTGAGCCAGCCTTATGAGTCTTTATCTTGTCACAACCCCTTTTAGAGATGGATCAAGCATCCTTGTGGGAACATGACTTGGCATAATTTTTACGTCTCTCCGACCTCCATGAGTTATACTTTATGATTATTTATGATATAATGCATGTTCTAGCTCATGAACTTTTTGTGCTTGACTTATCTTTATTTTGGTTCATGATGAAACACATGTGTAGATGTTTTGATACAATTCTAGGATGGTTTATCTAGTTATATGATTACACCTAGCATTTCACTAACATATATTAGAGTAGGTGTTAAGATGTGCTCGTTTAACCATAGACAATATCACAATATTGTCACCCAACCATAGGCACACAACCACTCCTGAACACCATAACCTTGAAAAATAGAATAATTCTGGAAGCAGTACCAAACCCAACAGATAACCAATATATAACGCACATTTCTCCAAAGGTAGAGCACCAAGAAGAAATTCCAAAAACCAAAAACCATAAACCAAGACCAACTCCCAGGTACAGTGGTTGAAACTGCACTCCTCCTCTAGACTTGTGCACCACTTTATCTTATGTGATCTTGTGAGTGAGAGTGAGTCCAAATGAGCTCAAACACCCTCTATTTATAGTGCTCTTTGTCATCTGTCTAGGCCTACTTCTCCTTTTAGAGGCTAATACTTCAATATTAATTCTTTTATTGAGCCGACTTGTCTTCTAGGGTTTCTACACATCTGTTTAGGGTTTGTCTAGCTTGCAGAATATTCTAATCTAGTCAGAGGTTACACATGGAGGTTGATACCTCCCACAACTACCATAATATAAACACTCCCTCCTAGCTAGGGAGGTATTAGCAAGTAGCACTGTCATAACCACATGACCTATCTCATGATCACATAGATCAAGTCACGAGCAACGTCATCACTATCAATATCATCTGATAGCATCCTGACATAAAAAATATACCATCAACTGCATCATCTCTCGAAGCCATATGCCAATTGAGTAATCATACATGATGTTAAATAAGTCATGTGCCTAACTCATATCACTCAACATAATGTCTCACGTAAGTCACTCACTCAACAAAATGATACAAGGACCATCCTAATCCGAACAAACATCCTAGAAGAATATTTGTCCCAACAGATGTTGAATGTCCTCAATTGCTACAAGAACCATCCCCTCCACTGTATCTTCTCTAATCCATACTAGCATGATGTAAATACATCATAGCTAAGCTGTACTAGCATGATGTCGAGTACCATCTACATCATCTCTAAGCTGTACTAGCATGATGCAAATGCATCATATCTAAGATGTACTGACATGATGTAGATCACTGCCTTTGCATCATCTCTAAGTTGTATGATCATATCTAAGATGTACTATCATGATGCTCTGCATCATATCTAATTTGTATTAACATGATCATATCTAGCATGATGCGAGTCATCTGCATCATCTCTAAGCTGTATGATCATATCTAAGCTCTACTGGCATGCTGTAGATCAAATGCCTCTGCATCATCTCTAAGCTGTATATCAGATCTAAGTTGTACTAGCTTGATGATTTGCATCATATCTAAGATGTAATAGCATGATCATATCTATCATGATGCGAGTCATCTGCATCATCTCTAAGCTGTATGATAATATCTAAGCTGTATGATCATATCTAAGCTGTACTAGTTTGATGCTCTGCATCATATCTAAGATGTACTAGCATGATCATATCTAGCATGATGCGACTCATGCATAAGCATCGTCTCTAAGCTGTACTATCTTGATTCCAATGCATTGTATCTAAGAAATACTAGCACGATGTGTCTCATGACATCTGTATCATATCTAAGCTGTACTAGCATGATGCTGAAGCATCATATCTAAGATGTACTAGCATGATAAACATCAACAATCTATCAACCTGGACCATTCTCCACAGGGAGAATTTCTATCCATCGACACTCCCTCCCAACCGAGGAAGTCATCTCCTCCCTTTCAACCAGGGGAGCAATCTCCATGAGTCCCAAATTATCCCTCAAGTATGCAAACTTTGTCTTGGACAGAGGCTTCGTCAAAATATCAGCTGTATGCTCATTGGTGGAGATGTACTGGAGAATCACTTCGCCTTTCTGGAATTTATCACAGATAAAGTAGTACTTTATATAAATGTTCTTCGACCTATCATGGAACAAGGGGTTCTCTAAAAGATTCACACAACTCTGATTATCACAATGTATCATAGTCGAATCCGACACCTGATCAAATAGTCCAGAAACTAGCTTACGAAGCCATACTGCTTCCGTACAAGCATCACAAGTTGCAATATACTATGATTCTACAGTGTTGAGTGCAACAAACTTTTGTTTCCTTCTAGCCCATGATATCATAGCAGATCCCAAAATGAAACATATACCAGAAGTAATATTTCTATCATCTGCACTCCCTGCCCAATCTGAATCAGTAAATCCATGCAACTGTACATCACTTTTGAGGCATATCTCAAACCATAGTTTAGCGTCCCACAAGGATATCTCAAAATATGCTTTGTTGCTATCCAATTCTCATGTCTAGGTTCCACCTGGAACCGACTCAACGTGTTCACAACAAAGCAAATGTCCGGCCGGGTATTCACCAAATACATCAATGAGCCAATCAATTGTCAGTACAGGGACAAGTATACTAGACCAGAATCAAAGTCTCTCAACTTTCTCACATTTGTCACCATGGGAGTTGCCATGGATTTGTAATCCATCATCCCAAACTTCTGAAGGATCTTTACAACATAATTCCCTTTCCCTAGGAAGACTTCACCACGCTCCTGCCATACTTCTAGTCCTAAATAATAATTCATGAGATCAAGATCCTTCATATATAATTCAAAGGCTAGCTCCTTCTTACACTGAATAATGAGAGGCTCTACACCTGTCAGGAAAAAATCATCAACATATAGTAGTAGGATCACATGTGCATCATTCTGTTAGCGTCAGAAGTCATTCCTGGATTGATTGCAGGAGCAGAGCCTGACACCCATCAGTTTTAATGTCACGATTTGTTTGAAAGGGGTGATCTAATGGAAGCAAGCTTGGAACAGTATCATCTCAACTCAGAAACTAGGCTAGGCATGCATGGACGAGTGAGGTCTTGATAAACTTCAAACAGTGAGTTGTAATAAGGGTGAGTAGGGGGAAGACTTGCATGAGAAGAGTGCGAAGGTCTATCACAAACATCAGGTTCGTAACATACTGGAGAAGAGAGCATTCGAACGCAAGATCCTCTTACATTCAAACACAGACAACCAAAGAATACAATAATGTCACAACAAATCCTTTATCATAACAAAATTGCAATAATCCAAGCGAATCCTTTGACTGTGAACTCACTGGCATGAGCTGAAACATAGATGGAAAAGGGGAACTGTTTTTCATAAACCAAGAAGTCTCAAACACAAATACATGACCAGGAAACCATAATGGTCGTTAAATCTTTACAGTCGGGAGCTTAGCTCTACCATCGATAGATACAAAAATGGCGAAAACGCCTTCATATACTCAAACTAACAACATCAACAAAATCGAGACGTAGCAGTAAAAGCTTTGCGTCTGCATGGCTTCTGACAGTTAACATCTGCAATCTCTGAATGATCGTGCAACTTATGGCAGACGCGATAGATCTTATGACAGTTTTATCGGTGAATCGACGTGCCTTTAATTCATTGCCGGACCTTCCCATTATGGCAGAGACGATGTCTAACCACCACCAACCGCTTCAATAACTGCTTCATAGGGATTGAGAACGGCTTGGCCACCTCAACACTTTGGGATATGGAACACTCCTCGCGCTGCCACCTGGACTAACTGAACGGCTTGAAAGATGGATATGGAGGCCAGCAAGGAAGGCGGGGCTCGACAACGGAGTGATAGGGTCACAACTGCAGGGGTGAAGTAAGGAGCGATGAGGTGTGAGAGAGGTGGCAGGGGATGACACATGGAAAATTGGTATAAGTGGAGTAGGTGGGAGAGTGGACGTGACAGGCGTAATTCAGTGGGAGGCTGATGTGGAGGGAAAGAGATACGTGGTAGGCGGTGAATGGATGATGAGATGGGGAAAGGTCCATCTGGACGAAAGAGTAGGGGAGGATAGATGACACACGACAGCAGGGGAAGGCGGATTTGGAGGATTTCATGATGGGAGAAGGGCCCACATTGGATAAATATGGAGCAGCTGAGAAGGACGGGACTGTTCAAGCGCCGTTGATCTGGGTGCGTCGATCTTGGCCGTCGGGAAGTTGCATTCACGATTCCGGACCCCCCCCCTTCGCTTAAAGGTAGAAAGGCAGGGGGGTCTGGAATTCTATACGCGCCGTTGATCCGGGTGCGTGAATCACTGCCACTCGAACCTGCTAGTCACTTACCACGGGCGCATTACCACCCAAAACTTAGGACAAGTGGGTTTTTCACCCATTCTTTTTCATTCTAACCCCCTTACAAGAAATATCGCTAACATTTGGCTCCATGGGGGATAGAGTCGTCCCTGTGATGCTCTAAGAACTCTTTTGCAGATTCAGTGCCTTTGCTGTTGGGCTATGGAGTCATTATTAGGCCGCAAAAATAAAAATGCAAACAAGAGAAAATACATGCTTGAAAGAGCTTATTTATATACACTCCTAATTCTAATAAAATATTTTACATGGGGCTAGGTGAAAGCAAACTTCCGCCATAGCCATCCAAACAACTTCCTGAATAGAAGCTCCTTCCTTCTGTTAATGATGGATAATAGTCGATGTAACCAGGAGCTCAGAATGGCTACATCCTTTGGTTCATGTTTGAGGGCTGCCATGAAGATGAAGGTGGGCAGCTCCAAGGCATGAAGGAAATGCCACTCCATGTATTTGCTAACAGGGTCATAGAATGAGTGGCCAATTCTAGAAAATTGGCAACAGGCAGCGTTCTCTGCTACACAATTGTTCACTTGTGGCTGAATAACTATGACAAGCACAGGTTGGTGGTGGACAACTGACGTAGGCTCGTTGTTCTCGGGCAATGGCTGCTCGCTGACCGGCTCTGGACATGAAATATTCTGCTCCTCTGGTTCGGTCTCCCCCAGGTCCGATTCGTATTCATCATAAATAGGGACCATGGGGTGGATCTGTTTGCTGATTGGCTCTGAAAAAAGGGCAGACTGCTCCTCTGGTTCTCTTTCCTCTTCTTGGCTCTCCCAGGGTCGGATCCGTATCCATCGTAAATAGGACCCCCGGGTAAATTCTGCCCTTCCTCATACTACTCGATGTCTCCTGAAAGACCGAGGTGGATGATTTCCTCATGATAATTTTCTTTAGCGAGCAGAGGATAAGGTTCTGCGACCTGCTCTTGGAAACCCAACATATCGAGCTCAGAGTCTGATTCATAACTGTCATAAGTGGTCTGGCTTCTCTGACAAGAAAAAGGTGATGTCGGGCTCTGCTGCTCCTCTTCCAGATAATCATCGAAGTCGGGGGGAGACAAAGCTTCTTCAACTTGCAGAAATGGAACTATCCCCCGCTCCTCCGTTTCAACCCCGAATGTAAACACATCGTGGGAAATCTCATGAAGGAAAAGAGAGCAATCCTCTTCCACAAATACCTCTTTATTGCTTTGATCTGAGACAACAAGCTCATCGGGGGTAGATGCCAACTCATCTAATAAATCTTCAACAATCTCTTCGAAAGAGTTGCTCAGAGCGTCTGCCTCAAGGACTGGAAAATCCTCTGCACAGTCTTCATATTTCAACCCTTCTAATTGGGCAAAGAGATATTTCACCTGCTCTATCAACTTACTCAGGGTGCCATCCTCCTCCCTGGGAACTTTATCACTTTCATAACCTGCCTCAGATGCAGATGGATGGGGAGGAGAAGGGACTTAATTCTGATCCAGGTCATCAAGATCCTGCCCACAGCTTTCGTCAGAAACAACTTTCTCTTGTATAGAGTTGTGGTATCCCTCACAACAATTATGAAAAATTAACTCAGGGGGATACAACCTCTGACAATAGGTGGTGAAAGCTGCATGAAAATCACTGAGCGAAGAAATGGTAGCCGGGGGTAAATAATGATACCATTTACGTGCATCCCCCACTAACAAGAACATGAACATTTTCAGTAATACATCCTCATGATGTATCTCCCACTGATGCACGAGTTCATGAAACTCACTGAGGTGCTGAGCCGGGTTGTCCTCTTCACCTTTTCCAAATATGGGCAAATAATCACCCCATTCATCTAGAGAGGGGACAACATTAGGAAAACTAGGAATAACAGAGAAATTAAAAGGAGCAAACCTGCGAGCAAGGATTTTCTCCATATCGAACCAGTGGAGTCGCCAATCGTTCCTTGAATCATGAAGTCGCCAGGTGAAATATGCGCAGCTTCAAATATGCCTGGTCCTTTTTCACCATCTAAGGCCAGATCTTAACGTTGTCGTTACCCCAGGAAGCTTCTCAGACTTAGAAAGTAGCTGCTGAAACCTTCTCGAGAAAGCTCCTTAGGGTCGGATTTTAGGCGTGCTGACAGTAGTCACAGCTGAAAAAGTGATGTGGAAACAATGGAGTCGCCATAGTGGAGTCGCCAGGTGCACATCAACAATATTTAAGGGCTCTGATGTCTGATGCACCTTCAGAATCATAGGCTCAATGTCGTTCTGCCCAGGGAAAATCTTCAACTTCGTCCCCGGTAGCGGCGCCAAAAATGTTAGCGTCAGAAGTCACTCCTGGATTGCTTGCAGGAGCAGAGCCTGACACCCATCAGTTTTAATGTCACGATTTGTTTGAAAGGGGTGATCTAATGGAAGCAAGCTCGGGACAGTATCATCTCAACTCAGAAACTAGGCCAGGCATGCATGGATGAGTGAGGTCTTGATAAACTTCAAACAATGAGTTGTAATAAGGGTGAGTAGGGGGAAGACTTGCATGAGAAGAGTGCGAAGGTCTATCACAAACATCAGGTTCGTAACAGACTGGAGAAGAGAGCATTCGAATGCAAGATCCTCTTACATTCAAACACAGACAACCAGAGAATACAATAATGTCACAACAAATCCTTTATCATAACAAAATTGCAATAATCCACGCGAATCCTTCGACTGTGAACTCACTGGCATGAGCTGAAACATAGATGGAAAAGGGGAACTGTTTGTCATAAACCAAGAAGTCTCAAACACAAATACATGACCAGGAAACCAGAATGGTCGTTAAAGATTTACAGTCGGGAGCTTAGCTCTACCATCAATAGATACAAAAATGGCGAAAACGCCTTCATATACTCAAACTAACAACATCAACAAAATCGAGACGTAGCAGTAAAAGCTTTGCGTCTGCATGGCTTCTGATAATTAACATCTGCAATCTCTGAATGATTGTGCAACTTATGGCAGACACGATAGATCTTCTGACAGTTTTATCGACGAATCGACGTGCCTTTAATTCATTGCCGGACCTTCCCATTATGGCGGAGACGATGTCTAACCACCACCAACCGCTTCAATAACTGCTTCATAGGGATTGAGAATGGCTCGACCACCTCAGCACTTTGGGATATGGAACACTCCTCGCGCTGCCACCTGGACTAACTGAACGGATTGAAAGATGGATATGGAGGCCAGCGAGGAAGGCGGGTCTCAACAACGGAGTGATAGGGTCACAACTACAGGGGTGAAGTAAGGAGCGATGAGGTGTGAGAGAGGTGGCAGGGGATGACACATGGCAAACGGGTATAAGCGGAGTAGGCGGGAGAGTGGACGTGACAGGCGTAATTCAGTGGGAGGCTGATGTGGAGGGAAAGAGATACGTGGCAGGCGGTGAATGGATGATGAGATGGGGAAAGGGCCATCTGGACGAAAGAGTAGGGGAGGATAGATGACACACGGCAGCAGGGGAAGGCGGCTCTGGAGGATGTCATGACGGGAGAAGGGCCCACATTGGCTAAATATGGAGCAACTGAGAAGGACGGGATTGTTCAAGCGTCGTTGATCCAGGCGCGTCGATCTTGGCCGTCGGGAAGTTGCATCCGCGATTCCGGACCCCCCCCCTTCGCTTAAAGGTAGAAAGGCAGGGGGGGTCCGGAATGGTCTTTATCGCCGTTGATCCGGGCGCGCTAATCTGGATCGTTGAAGAGATGCGCCCGCGATTCCGGACCCCCCCCGCTTAAAGGTAGAAAGGCAGGGGGGTCCGGAATTCTATACGCGCCGTTGATCCGGGCGCGCGAATCGCTGCCACTCGAACCTGCTAGTCACTTACCATGGGCGCATTACCACCCAAAACTTAGGACAAGTGGGTTTTTCACCCATTCTTTTGCATTCTAACCCCCTTACAAGAAATATCGCTAACACATTCACAACCTTGTAATAAAGGTTTGGATCAACATAGCTCATGGAGAATCCAAGCCTCGTTAAGTAACTATCAATTCTTTCATACCAAGCTCTTGGACCTTGTTTGATTCCATACAGGACCTTATTTAATCTGCATACATGGGTATCTCTTGGGTGTACCCCGAAACCTTGAGGTTTCTCTATGTATAATTCTTCCTCAATTAATCCATTAAGAAAAGCAGTCTTTGCATCCATCTTATGTAAACTCCAACCTATGAATGCTACAAGAGATATGATGGCTCCGATAGAGGTGTATATGGAAACTGGAGCAAACATCTCATGATATTCTTGTCTCTCCTACTGGGATAAACCTCTAACCATGAATCTCACCTTGTATTTATCGATACTCCCATCTACTGCATGCTTTATCTTGTAAACCCATTTTGAAGTTACTACCGACTTTCCTTCAGGTCCAGGAGCAATTACCCATACATCATTCTTCATGATGGATTGATATCCTTCCATCATAGCTTCCTTCCATTCTTTATTCTTGACTTCTTCCTCAAAGGTGAAAGGTTCTGCATTGACAAGACTTGTCATGAGTGCTGCATAACTAGAGAATATTTTGGACCTCATTCTTTCCCTGAAGGTGCCACTGAGAGCTTTATGTATTTCTGCTTCTTGTAAGATGGATTCTAGCCATGCCGGTCGTTTTCTGTTATTGGGTACAACAACTAGTTATATCGGTTCAAGTGGTTGGTCTGATTCTTCACTGGGATGTTTTGGCGAACATGTACTTTCTTCCTTGGGGTATTCATGTTCTTCTTCATTATTGGAGTCTATGGGATCTTCTATAGGTTTCTTGAAGGAAATATTCTCATCAAAAGTTACGTCCCTTCTGATTTCAATATTCTGTTGACTTGGGACATAGATTCTGTAAGCTTTTGATGTATCACTATATCCAATGAATATTCCCTTCTTTCTTGACGGTTCTGACTTCTTCCTTTTGTCCTTGGGAACATGGATATAGACAGGACACCCAAAAATACTTAAGTGTTCCACACTTGGATTCTTTCTAGAGAAGGCTTCTTCTGGAGTCATGTTCTTCAATATATGATGAGGAATTATATTATGAATATATATAGCTGTCATAACTACTTCTACCCATAGAAACATGGATAGATTCTAGTCATTCATCATTGCCTTAACATATTCTTCAATGGAACGATTTTGTCATTTTGCTACACCATTCTGTTGAGGATTATGTGGGACAATTATCTCCCTCCTAATCCCATCTTCTTTACAAAAGACAATGAGCTCCTTGGAGGTGTATTCTCCTCCATTATCAAATCTTATCATCTTAATCTTCTTATTTGTCAAGTTTTCCACTTCAACTTTGAATTCTTGGATCTTGCCAAATACTTAATATTTCGTCTTTATCAGGTACATCCAAGTCTTTCTTGAGAAGTCATCTATGAATGTCACATAGTAAAGAGAGCCTCCTAGAGACTTCACTGGCGTAGGACCACATACATCTGAGTGTATTAGATCCAAGATCTCTTTGGATCTATTCTCACTATTTGGGAATGGTTTCTTAATATTCTTCCCAAGTGCACATCCTCTGCAAATACCTTCATGTACTAATTGTAGTTCTGGTATGCCTACAACCATCTGTTTTAGATATGACAATGATTGATAATGAAGGTGAGAATACCTTCTATGCTATAACTCACTAGGATTGAGTTCATCATGTACAAGAGCTTGATAATTCTGATCTAGGAGTTTATACAATCTTCCTTCACATATCAAAATAACTCTAGCATCTTCTATTTTTGAATCTTTAGACCATACAAGAACTTTTCCATTGACAAAATATATTCTATCTTCTTTGTCTTCCAAGCAAGAAATAGATACTAAATTCTTTTTCAAACCAGGAACATATAAAACATTGTTAAGATGAACATTGTTACCTGATTCCATTTTGATATAAGCTTTTCCCATTCATTTCACTACATAGGAGGTGTTGTCTCCAAGTTCCACTTTATGAGAGGTTTCCTTTTCCTTCATGTTTGAGATATTTTCACAATCACTAGTCATATGTCTTGAAGCTCCACTATCGATTAGACACATGTCATCTTCAAAGGATCCTATAAGAGCTGAGTATTAGAAGAAATCTATTTCTTCACGCTTGGCTTTATTTGAAGGTTCTTCATCATTTACAACAGACGCATGACCGTGCCTTTCCTTTCTCTTCTTTGATAGTTTAGGGAAATTCCTTTTTTAGTGTCCATAATCATGGCATCCATAACATTGTACCTTTGACATATATCTCTTATGATTCAATTTCTTTCCTGAACCAAATATTTTCTTATCTCCATGTCTCTTGAACTTTGTTGCATAGGCTTGGGCATCCTCTTATCTTTGAGATATTCCTTTTGAGTTTATCCTTGTCTCTTCTTGTGAGCAACATATCCAAAGTCATTCAAGCGTTGGAAACTCCTTCCTTGTGTTCATGCTTGCAACAAATGCATCGCATGATCTAGAGAGACCATTAAGTGCAATATTCACAATTTCCTTTTCTGTAATAACTTCTTCAATGGATTGTAGTTGATCTCTCAACTGATAAATCCTTACAAAGTATGAGGCTACAATGTCATCCTTAGTCATCTTTGTGTCACAAAGCTCATTCTTCAGACTCATCACTTGTCCAATATTTTTGACTGCAAAAATGTTAGTTAGGGCATCATACATCTTCTTGAATGAGTCAAGATTGGATATGTAGGGTATCAAGTGAACTTTGACAGAGTCCACAATGATACTCATAGAGTTTATGTCATTGTCCTTGAATTTCCCCATCAGTGCAACATTATGAGGTTCAACTTATTTTCCTACTTCAAACCGTGGTTCCACAATCTTTCCCTTCACAATATATAGAACTTTGTTCTTGGCAAGGATGAGGTCAATCCTTGTCTTCCATGCTTTGAAGTTTGAAGATCCTTCTAACTTATTCTTTGAATTCATGGAGTAAGTCATGACTGCCTTTGAATTTGACTTTGACCAGTCAAACTTTGACTTTGAACCAAAAATTCAACCTTGACGTTTTTGCTCACTGAAAATACCAAGAGGTTCCCTAGGCTAAGGCACACTAGAATGTATAGAAATTATGCTAAAAATCTCTCTCAAAGTGCCCAGAAGGTTAGGTTAGGGTTTGCTACAGTTGCACAATCAGAAACCCTAGCTGCAACTGCCACTGCTGCCACAACGAACTTAACAAAGAACTGCCATGCTAACTTCTAGTGGTTAGACTGTCCTGAAGGTGGTGTGGGACCATAACTTGTTAATACGTGCTCGTTTAACCAAAGACAATATCACAATATTGTCACCCAACCATAGGCACAGAACCACCCCTGAGCACTGTAACCTTGACAAATAGAATAATTATGGAAGCATTACTAGACCCAATAGATAACCAAGAGATAACACACCTTTCTCCAAAGGTAGCACACCAAGCAGAAAGTCCAAAAACCATAAACCAAGACCAAATCCTAGCTACATTTGTTGCATCCACTCTCCTCCTCCAGACTTGCACACCACTTTATCTTGTGTGAGCTTGTGAGTGAGAGCGAGTCCAAATGAGCTCAAGGGACCTCTATTTATAGTTCTCTTTGTCACCTGTCTAGGTCGACTTCTCCTTTTAGAGGCTAATACTTCAATATTAATTCTTTTATTGAGCCGACTTCTCTTCTAGGGTTTCTACACATCTGTTTAGGGTTTCTCTAGCTTGCAGAATATTCTAATCTAGTCAGAGGTTACACATGGAGGTTGATACCTCCCGCAACTACCATAATATCAACAATAGGTAGGTTAGGGTAGGCATTTTCATCCTGCATTGCATTGTATATATGTTGCATCATGGATATCATGGTAGTATAGTTTCATATTGCTTGGATTTGCATACAAACTTATGATTTACATATTATTTTATTGCATTATTGCATATTGTTATGTTACATTTTTTTGTTTTGCATACTCATATTGTAATGTTAGAATAAAAAATGTCAAAAATTTTCTTTTCAAGTTTTTCTCTATATTTTTATATTTTCTCATATGAATAAAGGGTGAGTGTGCCACCCTTCAATATCCCAACGTGTCTTGTTACTGTGTGTGTAGGCACATGTCATGCCAGGAGATGATGAGGTTCTCATTCACTCTACAATGAGCACATGTCCCAATGTAGGATCCATATTTTACCCCCCCCCAAGCTAGGGGTAACTAAGGAGATCATGTCTTGAGGCCCACAGGTAGCAGACATGGAGTGCTGAGAGTCAGATTGACTAGCAGATTCCGCAAGGCCCCTCCTATTCATGCTGATCTCCACTCATCACCAGTAGCAGAGAAAGATCCACTACATCGGCTTGGTCCTAGAGGACAATAGGTCTTTTTTCATGAGGTAACAAGTTTGGTGTCATGGTAAGTGTCACTTTAATATTTGAAGCATTTGATCATGTTGCAAAGAGTCCTTTCTTGATTATGGAATGCTTGCTTGGAAATTATACCTTTCGCCTAATTTCACCTTGGTGAGTGACATGGTTTCCTAATAGGTAGGTCACCATTGGGAAAATGGATGATACTAGGTGGTTCCTTGAAGGGTCATTGTACCATTACTGCTCATACTTACCACTTTCCGCACTTGTTCCCCTCAATTCCCTCATCTTTTGGGTTTCTGGGCTCATTGACCTAAGAAGGGATTGTAACTCAATTCGTGGGAAGAAGGGGCTAAAGGCCCATGGGTGTTGTAGCTGGAAAATGTTAAAATCCAATTATTATCCTTCCATATGCTCTCCCTAAGGTCTCAAGAGTAATGAAGCACTACTCCATACGAATAAAGGACCTTCTAACATATAACTAATAAATGTCTTGCTTGTTGGGGAATTACATTTTGCGGTGTCTCTTACTTTCCATTGGATATGGAACTCTGTGTGTTTCTAACTTCAAGTGGCATTGCGATACTCTTTACTTTCCATTGCACATAGTACTCAATGCTTTGGACCATAATCAATTAATGTAAATAAAGGAGTTGGAAAAATGTTGCATTATGGATGAAGGAAAACTCACCCTCTACAAAGGCACCCATAAATGATACAATACAAACCCTTATATGTCAGGACACCTGATCAAAATCTGGACCAGGGGATCAAATTTTGCCCAAATTTCAAAGTGCTCGAAATGCAACGAAAACAGTGCCATTGTGTCCGTCTCGTCTTCCTGATTCCGGCGGTATATTTACTTTCTCAAACGGAGTCCGTATGGAGAAGATATCGCGATCTGTTCGCTAAGGCAAACATGCAAAATTTTTGGATGCTAACTGTACTTGTCCGTACAGTCCGTACGGTGACGTGGCAGGTCCGTACCATACGATGACGTGGCAGTTGGATGACGTGGCACATTTTCATTGGTCGATTGTTGGCGAGTAGTGTGTTGACATGTGTCCGATTAATGGCGAATAATAAGGAGAGACGTGGCCCAATCCATGGGCGCCACGTGTCCCCCTCATTGTTTGGTTATATGTAAAAGTTTTATGGGAGTCCACGGGGTTCGACCCCCGGACCTCCCCCATTGTTAAAGCCTTCAAAAACCTCCGCTAACCATTATGCCACCACATGAGCCTTGTTAGGTTTATGGTATTAAATATATTTAACATTGTTTAATGTTGAAAGTGGAGGGGGGTCGGGTCGGGGCTTAGCCCCGACCCATAGTTTTATTAACATATAACCATTGTATTATATGGCGCGGAGTTATTTACATAAACCAAAGTTTTGGTATTACTATATATTATAATGTGGCGTACATTTGCATGCGCGTTTTGTAACCTAGCCCACGGTTTCCATATGACCTCGAGTTGGAGCGCGGGGGTACACCGTTGGAGCGGTTCAACGAACTTAACCACCTTTCGGCCAAGCATGAGGTCGCATGCGCCATACGCCCAGGTGCCGAGGCGGTTAGGGGCTGGAGGCACCCTAACCATTATACGGTTTGCACCGTTGGCGCGGTTGCGCCCAGTGCCAGGTTTTAACGCGCATTTTGGAGCGTGTTCTTGGTTCATGCACACAGAGGTGCGTTTTGGCGAACCAGTTTCAGAAAGCTTGAAGGAGGAAAATGGAGGCCTAACTTCTTCATCTTTTGGCCGATTGAGGTGCCGTAAAAGCCCAGCTAGGGGTTTTTGGACGTGCTGGATCCATTGGTGCTGTTTTCAAGGCCATTTGAAGACTTCTTCTGCAAGTTTTTCACCATTGAAATTTCAGCAAGCTCCAGGGAGCTTGAAGCCCTCATTGATCGAGGACATGGTTTGGTGAGCCTATGTTTGTTTTCTGTGATTGAATAATCATTTTTGGCTAATTG
>WSFP011338329.1:0-37675 GCA_009831015.1 Picea engelmannii | reverse complement strand
TCCATATACAAGCCTTGAAAGAGGAGAAAAAGTTGAGAGCAAGTACACTCTGGAGAAATTTTCTCTCATATTACATACTTGAGTCTGCATCCCTTAGTCCCTTAAGTATGAACTCTCCTTATGTTCAACCCCCAAGCTCTCCCTATATTGAGAAGGAGGAACCCAATTACTTCTATAACTTGTGAGCTTTCCTTGTAGAGGATTGAAGTGGTGATGGCCCAGGTGAAGGGACTTAGTTTCTCGGTTTCAACGAGTTGTTGATACAGGAGGTCGTCACCTATGTAATCCTGTTGATTATATTGATAGAAATACTCTTTTCTCGTCCAATTATATGTTGCAAATGTTTATATTATTTTCCATGGGTAAATTTTCTATACATGTTAATGGATTATGCTAGTTTATATGCTAACATTTCATAAATTTTCCATATGATTGTGTATCTTGGATGTTGAGGACAAGTTGTAGGTATCGGATATTGGATTGTGATCTCAATGGTGGTCTCCTATGAATGTCTGGAAGAGGTAGGCTTCTAGCCTTTCTTTTGTTGGCATTTCCATTTATCTAGCATACTTGAGATTTGAGTTGATTTCTTCGTGTCGTTATGTCTGTTGTGGTCCTACCCCAAACCATAGAGATTTATTCCTTGTAACAATGCTTCCAGTATTGTTGTTGTGATGGAATTTGTAAGGACACCTTGATATCTTTAGCGAATTTGACGTTGTTTGCAAATGCCATATGCATCTATGCTCTTAGTGTAAAAAAATTTTGCTAAAAACAATTTTACACTATCGTTGGACAAGAAATTGCAACTGCATTTGTTCTACTTTCAGATATTGATATGGATTTGCATATTGCCTTGCTTGTTTGAAAATAATTTTTTATATTTGCATCTGGTGCAAGTAAGAATGGAACATGTAATAAAGGTTTTGCATAAAAATCAACTTAGGGATTTTGATACTTGTTTATCAATTATAGCCTAAAATGGAATGATCGATCTAGTTTATGAACTTATGTTTAATTTTGGTTAATTATGCTACACACCACACAAATAAAAGCAAAATATGTTATTCTAACATTTTCTATATTTTCTTGTATTACATTCTCAATGATTAGTTACAAAATTTACAGTATTTTTTTTTATCCTTTCTTCCAGATTATTTATTTAGCACTTTCACACAATTTATATTTATTTTTTGTTAGATAGGTTTGTTTATTTTCATTTTAGAGTTTATCACTTCACATAACACAAAAAGAGAAATAACATTGAAATAGAAAATCCAATAACATAAAAAATCAAGAGAAGTGAGAGGGTTAGCTTGTGCTAACATGCACTTAGTATGCCAAGTAAGAATAGAACATGTAATAAAGGTTTTGCATAAAAATCAACTTAGGCATTTTGATACTTCTTTATCGATTATAGCCCAACAGGGAATGATCGATCTAGTTTATGGACTTATGTTTACTTTTAGTTAATTATGCTACACATCACACACATAAAAGGAAAATATTGTATTCTAACATTTTTTATATTTTCTTGTATTACATTCTTAGCGATTAGTTACAAAATTTATAGTATTTTTTATCCTCTCTTCCAGATTATTTGATTTAGCACTTTAGCACAACTTATATATTTTTTTGTTAGATAGGTTTGTTTATTTTCATTGTAGAGTTTATCACTTCACATAACACAAAAAGAGAAATAACATTGAAATAGAAAATCTAATAACATAAAAATCAAGAGAAGTGAGATGATTAGCATGTGCTAACATGCACTTGGTATGTAACAACCTTCCTCTCTTTCACCCTTTTCTAGATAAAGGCGAAGGAAAAATGTTTATTGACATTTAGTTTGGGGCTTAAAACTAGGGTGATCATTTTTATCTCTTCCGAATCTGGATCTAGCTTCATTGGAGGTTGAGACGTCAATTGCATTAAGTCGACTTTCGCAATTAGTATAAGTATTTATCAAAATTTGGGATGTTCAATGTTGGTGTAGCAATGATAACAACCTTAATATTTTTGAAAGTGTTCTTTTCAATTTAAGTCCATTTGAAAACTACATCTTTCTTTATCATTTTCTAAAAACGCTTAATAATTTCTACAAAGTCCAAAACAAACCTCATAAAATTTATTTTCGCAAAGAAATATTGCATTGATTTCTTGTTGTGAGGTAGCATAATCTCGGTGATAGACCTAGTTCTTTTACGTCCTACCAATATTCCATCCTTAGAAATTATATGCTTGAGTAATTTAACTTTAGTGACAACAAAAATTCTTTTCTTGGGATTTTTAATGAAATCCCATACTTTTTTCCTCTTTCAAAAATCTATTTTAGATGATGAAGGTGGTTAGAGCATTTCTTTGAGTACATCATGACAACATTTGGATAAAAAAAACTACAATTTGATTAATCATACTTATTAAAGTGATGTACATTGCTCGTTGAAAAGTGGCACCAATGTTTACTAGTCCAAAATGCATCCTTTTATAGCCATTGGTTCCCCTCTTGGTTAAAAAAGTTGTTTTCAATCTATCCCGATCTGCTACTAGCACTTGATTATAACTAGAAAATCCATCCAGTAATGAAGGCATTTTAGAATCAGTTACCAATTGTAATATTTACTCCACGAGAGGAATAAGGTAATTATGTTTCTCGGAAGCTCTATTCAAATATATGAAATCGATAAACAATCCAATTTCTCTGACATTCTTTTTAATTAGTTTCGGGTTGGCCACCCAAGAAGAATGGCATACAAGAAAAATTATTTTTCATCCAATAATTTTTTCAATTCATTTTGTAGAAGTGGTTCTTATGTTAGATGACTTTTCTGAAGTTTTCGTTGAAATGGGTTGGTATCTTTCTTCATTGGTATGACATGTTGAATCATTTTCATTTCATACGTATTCATATCACCATATGTTCATGCATATACATCCTTGTACTTTTCCTGCCTATTCATTTCTATGCAACAATAACCAAGGTTGGAAATTTTTAGATCTTTTTCAATTCTAAGATTTATAGCCTCATACTTCATTGAAGAGCTATTCATTTTAACATCCACAATTTTCTTGAATACACATTTTGTTGGAATGTAGTGGGAAGACCCTAAGTTCAAAGATAACATACCAACAAAACCCTTAGACACTAGTCTTTTCCGAATCAACTGCAAGCAAGTGAAGTCTCACATGAGGCATCTAGAGGGGCTACATGAACCAAGTTTTTGCAATGATGAGGGGAAGTGAGGCATTCAACATGTTCTTATTGTGTACTCTTCATTTATTATTGTGTGCACCTTTTCATCACTTAGTAAGTTACTTATCATGCAACATTCTTGACATTTATTCATTTACTAGTTACTTCAGTGTGCGACATTATAACAACATATATGAATAACACATTCATAATACTAATCTTTCATCATCACCCCACAATATCATTAATATATAATCCTAACCATTCTATGCTATCCATATCACACACATAACATCACATCAACAGACAAGTTTTAATGTGGTTCACCCCAATCTGGGATACGTCCACAACGACTAGCTTCTTATATTAGTCATTTATAGTCTTCTTACAACTGTGCACTATGCTTAAAAAAAGATGCAATGATCACCATTACTCAAACCCACCTAGACATTTTGTTGTAGTGCGAGCCTAACTCCTCAGTCATACCTCAAAAATCTTCGTCAAGACTTCTCCAAAACTCGACTAACTTAAAAGAAATCCACCATCGATTCACTAACTACTTACACCTCAAAAGCACCCCTTCTACCCAAAAACCTATTACAATTTATAGTTTTACATTAGGGATAAGTCTATTACAATGTGGAAAAAACATCCCAAAAATCCTAACTACTTTGTTCCTTATATGTGTTGCCCCATCACATTTTCTCCTATCACGTGTTTTGAATCCTTAAAATATTCTCCCATTGTGTACTCTGGTCCATCCTCTAACTGATTTTTATTCTTTGACTTATTATGACGCAGATCCCAAAACTTATCCAAAACACCTATCCAACATGCCCCCAACACTCACCTGTGGCTCATCTAGAACCACTTAGGGTGTCTTCCACTTCCCCTTGAAATTTTGAATGTCTCCTTTAGTGTCGTGTCCTTCTCCTTTACCTCTGTCTCCTTCTGCAAAATTGTGTCAATTGTTTTGGCAGTAACCCGAGCCTGCATCTTCTCAACACTTTCTTCAACTACTTGTTTGACTATACCTCGAGTGGCTACTAAAGTCATTGTCACCCTATAGGATTCTTCTTGTAGTACCTCAAGATTTTGCGTGCGAGACTACAACTCTTTCATTAGCTAATTCATTTCTAAATACAACTTCCTATTTTCTTCCATCACCATTACCACCTCTGGTGGCGGTAGTGTATCCATTACTGCTTTGAACTTCTGTGCCTTTTCCTGTGTGGATTGTATATTCTGGATGATCTCCTCTAGCTCCCTATATTTAGTTAGTTGTGTCCAAATGCATGTGGTTTCTGCGTAGATCTGAGGACAATCTACCTCTAGGTTCTTTATGTTGTCCTCAACTATGGTCATTGTATGTTCCTATTTCTCCCTTTCTTCTGGTGGGGTACTTGGTGTCATGCACGCTTCTAAGTCGATTATTCATGCACATAAGCCCTAAATAAATTTACTTATCTTTGTTACTTTTTCTTCAATTAGGGCCTCCATCTCTGTCCAAGCCTTTGGGAGTTCATTGTAGAACTTCTCGAATTCCTTCTTCATCCTTTCGACCTTCTGCATGGCCTCATCTCACTCCTGCTTGACTTTTTTGTATTCCATATCCAAGGCCACATTCTCTATTGTAACCTTAAAAAACTCGTTAGATGTCTTTTCTGTGTGCGAGTTCATCTCTTCCGTCATGCTCATTTTCAATTCTTGCAATACATCTGTCAGTAGTTGAGATAACACTAAGTCAATATGACCTAGTGCCCTTGCTTGTTCCTGCATCTATATTGTGGGGAACTCTACCACCCTTTTTGCTAACTTGATCAATATACGTTCTCCTGCTACCACTAACTAAGATATTGTCGGCCCTGCCTCCCCACTCTTTGCAGGTCTTCTTGTTTGTTCATCCTCTGTTTGTTGTACTAGCGCGAGCTTTGTTGTTTCTAGCAATTGACGCAACTCAACCATCTGCTCCTGCATCCTTCTATGCATTTCTTCATGTTGGTGTGTTGTAATATGAAACACATCATCTATGAATTCTTTAACTTTATCACCGATCTTTTCCAAGTCTTCCTCTGTTAGGGCTTGGATGGCCATTTCCTTGACAACTTTCCACTTTGTCCGTTGTGGTACGTATTTTCCTGTCTCCGGTTATTTCCGCTTCTTATCTGTGCATGATGCTATCTTCTAGGTTGTTTCTTATGTGCCATTTCCTCTTTCATGTTTAGCTCCTTCTTCTTCATCATCATCTATCTCTTGTACTTCATGGTTTTGTCTCTCTGAGGGCCCTATTTCCACTGGTGGAATCTTCCACTCATCATCCCAATCTTCCATGATGTGGCCCATCTCGTCCTCAGTTAATTGGTACTATGTGGGCATCCATTACTGATCCAGACCATTTCTTGCTTGTACATACATATGATGGCACCTTGCCTTAAAGCGTGCAAATTCCTTATACGCGTCGACCACTTGTGGTGGTATGCGCGGTGTCCTCTCGATGTTGTTCCTAATAAATATAAAATGCAACATTATTGTCCATCTGTTGTTCCTCATGCATGGTATGCCATAATTTCTGATATCGCTTAGCTGAACATGGATTATCCTTGACTCCCAAAAACCATGTGTCATCTGACTCCCTCCATATGGATAATGATATTAGAATTAAGAGCCATGCATAGTGAGATTAAGTCCCTTTATTCCATGCTTCCTCACAATAAATTAGGAACTGGTTGAGTAAGAACGTCACCTAGTTGATTTGGACATCCTCAACGCACCTTTCAGTTGCCACTATGACTATTGTTATGACTTGGTCTTTCCAACACTTTCTTAACAATTTACAAGCTAAGGATTGTGTCGCAAACAGTACTATCAGTTCGGATATAATTTCTACGTCTAAATCGCATTGTCCTCGGAATGTGTGAAACTTCTCCTTCATTCTCTCAAATAGATATTTTCCATTCTTCTTGTCAAAGAACAGTAGTGAGGGGTCCTCCCCTTACGACGGTAGGTCGATAATGCGCACAATCAATTCTGTGTCAATTGATATTGGCCTATCGAGCCAAAAGTAGCCCTCATGCATGCAACTTAGCAATATTTTGATACAGTAATTAATTTTTGGGATCCTCCCAAAGTGTGGTATGTCGAATAGGTTTAGAATACCTGCTTTCTACAACCCGGTATCCCAAGTCTCTGGTTCTATCACGAACATCTTGGTCTCTTGACTTATGTACCTCTTCAAATATTTCTTCTTGTCTGTGATGTCGTGGTCGACATACTTTAAAATTGGTATCATGCTTAACATGTCTTCTTCCACAATCAATCCCTATGGAATCTCTAGCTCCACGAGTAGGTACTTCACGTCTTTATGTAAGTTGATCGTTTTTGCAGACAACTTTCTTGGTGGTATGTAGTCCCTGGGAAATCTTGATGCTGAGGAGGATGCCTCCCGTGTCTCTTCAACTACAAGTGTCATTGTTGGTTGGTTGTGTTGTTTCTTTGGTACTGATGTCAAAGTCGTTGCTACCTTGGGTGGTGTCATATTCCTCTGCAATTTTTCTCTACGTACAATTATGCTCTGCAACACGGCTCTTTATGCAAACTGTAAATGATAATAACCTTCCTCCATCAACCCTTCTCTTACTTTATACCTCATCGCCATTTATTAGATTCCCTTCATGCCTAAACTTATCGTCTAATCCACTAGAGATTTGCATTCAATGACATCCTTAACATTGTATTAATGATTAATCCTTCGTCGTATCTTCTTCTAGATCTGGCAGTCTGTTATGATCTTCACGGTACTTTTCATTTATTTCTATGCATCTTCGTAGTTTTGACATGATGTTTCCTAATAACTACTTTTTCCTGTCATGTTTCCTCATAAATGCTCTTGATTTTTATCTACACGATCTCTTGTCTCTGCATGATATCTTTTCTTTGTGCGATCTCTTCTCTATGTGCAATCTCGTTTCTTTGCTCAAACTTGCGTTCTTCGTCTGTGTGCTCTTCTGCCTGCTTCTTTCTCTTCTGTGGAATTTTCCTGCTTTTTCCTTTTTTTCTTGTTTTTTCTTTCATTTTATGCCTTTTATTTATATAGTACACTATGATACAAGTTCTATGGTACATAATCTGTGCAATTCACCTAGTGTACATAAGGACAGTCATCCCAATATAGTTTCAATTGACTCCCATTAACTATTCCTTCCATGATTTCTCCATCCAACTGCTCTAGATGCACAACACTTGCTTCTGCCATGTATCTAATCACGTATGGTCCTATCTAGTGTGTCTTGAACTTTCTAGGGAGCTATAAGAATTTATTGTCATATGAAAACACTAAATCTCTTGTCTGGAACTTCTTCTACTTAATATGTCGGTCATGCCATGCGTTTTTAGATGCCTTATGTACTTGATGATGGAACCCTGCAACAAATTGGTCTTCCTCTAATACCATTAATTATGATAGTCTTTATTATATTTCTCTGGAATCCGTAAGGTATTTCATCACAACAATGCACAGACTCAGTACAAGAAACTCCATGGGCATGATTGTTTCGTGACCATACACTAATATAAAGGGTGTCTATCCTTTCAACTTCTTGCATCTAGTTATATAATCCCATAGCATTGCAGGAATCTTTAAATCCCAACTATCCTATCCTACATTACATACCTTTGTCAATTCATTCTCTAGTATCTTATTGACGACCTCCATAGTTCCATTTGCTTGAGGGTGATACAGAGTGCTCTTTCATTGTTGAGTATGGAAATATTTTTTCAATGATGCATTTGTCTTTTTCAAAAAGTGAGTCCCATGATCGCTCATAAGTACTTTAGGACACCCAAACCTTGTAACTACATTCTCAAATGAGAACTGTGCAATTGTATCTACACTACAATATGTAGTTGGTTCTACCTTTTCCCATCTTTCAAGTTGTCTGTTGTGGTGATTATGTGCATGGATCTTGATCTCCTTGTTGGTGGATTAATTGGTCCAATAAAATCTACTACCCATTTGTCAAATGCCTACAAGGCGACCTGTGGATTCAAAGGCATCTCATCCCTTCGTGAAGACCTTCCTACTCTTTGAAAAACATCACAACTCTAACAATATTCCTTAGCATCCTTATGGAGGGTGGGTCACCATAGAGTTTTGTGCAATATATTTTGAGTTGTTTCATTTCCTCCATAATGGCCTCCCGCAATTACATCATGCGCCTCCACTAGGATTATTGGTCTTTCATGTTCTACTACACATCGACACAGTATCCCATCTGCACCCAACTTATATAGAGTTCATGTGATCAACTGATAATCCATCACTTCAAGCACTAGTTTCTTCTTATGTGCTATTGTCATGTCGGATGGAGCAATTCATGTACTAAAAAAATGGACAATCTCGATAAAGTGGTTGTCTACCATTTGAACTGAAAATAAATGCGCATTTTGTAAACTATCGTTTAGGTTCCCTGCATCTTCCCCTATTAGTATTCACGACAAATGGTCTGGTCCTGGATTTAGTTTCCTTGGATTCACAATCAATTCAAAGTCATACTCCTAGAACACAATAACCATATGCATATTCTTCCCCCCAACATTGGCTTGCTCACTAGGTATCTTAGTGCAGAGTGGTATGTATACATCTTGAAATGGGACCCCAACAAGTAGTGTATCAACTTCTGCAAGGCATAAACCATTTCCAAGCCTTTCATTTATGTCGTTGTGTAATTTTTTCAGCAATTGACAACTTCCTGCTAGTAAAGGAAATTGGATGGTCTAACTCGCCCTCTCACGGCTAGGCTAACACTATGCTGAGCACTATCGACGATACATCCACATGAACGTTAAACTCTTTCTTCCAATCCGGGAACACCGAAATAGGTGTAGTTACTAACTTCTGCTTCAATACGTCCAGACCTTGATGACAATTTTCATTTCACTGAAACTTAGATTCTTTCTTTAATAACTTTTCCATCGGAGTTATAATCTACACATAGAATTTAATTAATTTCTTGTAATATCCTTTATGACCCAACATTGTTCTCAATTTTCTTATTGATGTAGGAGGTGGAAAATCAACAATCACCGTTATCTTTGCAGGATCAACCAACAAAAGTTGCTTTCATGCCACATGACCCAAAATATCCCAAATGGTGCACAAAAAATACACTTCTTCAAAATTAATTATATATGATATTATCTAAATCTATCGAGCATCAACCGTAGAGTTTTTGTGTGATATTTCAATAAGCTAAACACAGTCTAATAATCTAAGTACACTTCAAGAAACTTATGAATAAATTCCTTAAAGGTTGCAACAACTAATCTAGAAAACATAGTAGGTGCATTATTTAATCCAAATGACATCATTGTGTATCGATAGCTTCCTCATTCTATCACAAATGTTGTCTTGTGTCTTTCTTCTGGAACAATCTTGATTTGATGAATCCTGAAAATCCATCAGTGAACAAGTGGGGCTCCTGCCCTCCTAGGTTTTATAACACTTCATCTATAAAGGGGGTCAGAAAAGGGTCATGTAAACAGAGATCGTTCAATTTCGTTAGGTATACACAAATTCTAATACCGCATATTTTACTATCTTAAAAAAATATTGGGTTTATCCATTCATACTCTGTGACGAGCTCAATGATACCAGCTTCTATCATTATTTCAAGCCCTGCATTTACTGTTTCCTTGTACTTTAGATTCAACCTGTAAGGTCTCTGTCTTATTGGATTAGCGTATGGTTTTAGCGATATATTCATCTCTCCTAGTTCCCTATCAATCCCCTTCATCTCTGAAAAAGGTTGTTGGGAAGAGATCTTGATACCTATGTAGTATTTTTGCAATCTTTTCAATAGTCTCATCATTCCAATAGTCACCAATATTTGTGAACTTAGGTTTTTATTTCATGAAAATATTCACTTTGTGTAGTCTTAATGGCTTTGCATATGCATCAGATTCGAGCTCTAGACATTCTATTGCATGCCTCCCTTCAGTCTCTAGTCCTTGTACAATTCTTGGATCTTCTGCCTCTTTATAGTATTCAATAACATCGTAAGATCCCAGTATGTCATGGACTATCTAAGGTTCCATGTGCGCACTACACGCATGTACTATTTCTATATGATTTGCTTCCATAAAAATATTAATTCTAATGACTTGTAGAGCTTCATTTACTAAGGGTGACTCGACTTCAAAACAAAATGTTACCTTGAAATTCTGGGTGAGCTCTTCCCAATCTGTTTTCCCTCTGTGCACTTTTAGTTCTAGATACCAGTTCTTGGGAACCATCTCAAGTGTATGTATGAACATGTGTGTCCATTCCTACGTTGACACTTATCCCCAAGTTGTCATACACTACGCAACATGATCCGTCAGACTACTCATCCCTGTACACTTGTGAGTAACTTATTTTGTTCCAAATTTGATATGTATCATCCTTTTACAGTGCTGCCAATCCCCTATTCCTTCCTTTTGTGTATCCCAACATCTCACTGGGGTTTCTTTCAGTGCAACATCTAATGCCAACAATATTGTTTTTTCAAGTATCTGCAACTCAAATTATTTTACAAAATAACTTACATCATTTAATCCATCAAACCTTGGTGCATCATATACCTTTGTTCAATCCAGTGCAAAGAGTGAGTAATGCGAGCACATCTTTTGTTCGATAATTCATGCAACATGTTCTTCCAACATTCAAGTCCTTCCTCTAAATCTGATGCACAAGAGCTAATGCTTCTCCAACTAAGTGCATCATCGGTAGTAGGATTGATGTAATCATCCATGCATGTGGTCATATTATACAATATATCGATTTCTTTTACTTGTGGGTTCCACATATATTCTTGCTTTTGTGGGGTCTAATGGTGCAATGACCTTTAAGCATCCTCCTTCAAAAGTCATTTCTCTCTTCTTCAAATTAATAATTTTATGCTTGTTAAAGGCATGATCTAGTCCGAGAAATGTTGGATATGTCTGAACTTTATCCATGATCTCAATGACCTCAAATTCAGCTACGTTGTGCACTCCATCTATGTTAGCAATTGCCCATAATAGTATCCCGATTGGTACTACCTTATGTTGGTTTCTCAATCTCAATTGAATGAGCGACCAAATTAACTTTGGTTTCCCCATCATTTCCCATGTATGTCTTAGAAGAACATTTACATCCCATCCTAAGTCCAAGATGACATTATCCATGTCATACTTTCTTATCTGCGCATTCAATCTAAATTCTCAGTTTGTCCTCTTCTTGTGCAAAACTTGGTTCATTTCTCTTTGTGTCATAGGTAATTCTCTAAACAACTCTTTAGAAAATATTTCAAAGTGTTTACCTTCTTGACTGACCTTTCTAGAATGGTGCGATCATATACTGATGGCATATCATATACTAGTGGCACTTTTGACGTTGATGATATCCAGTCTGGTCCTAGTATTTTGTTAAGCCCTAAATCATGGCACATTACCCCTTAATTGGGGCATATTACATTAGTATTTTTATTTGATTTATGTTGGCTTGGGTCCATTAGTTGTAATTATACCTCCTAGTCTCTTATATATACCAAGGAGACCTTTTCATTTGGAATCATCTTGTATTTATGAATTCATATGATGTATAAGGAGGTTTCCCCCTCGAAGAGGCTTATTATATGAATTTCAATCTTTTTCAATGTGTTGAGTACTTATTATGATGTTTTTATGCTATTTTTATATTTGGTTCTTAACATTTGGTATCAGAGCTAGAAAATCCTTGTGACCGGCTTCTTCAAAACAAGTCTTCTTGGAATTTTCTCTACAACTTTGTTTCTTGAAGGTTTAAGGATCTTTAATTTATAAGATATAAAGGAGACATATATAGATAACATGGTTCCAAATTTAATATCTTTGTTTGTTATATTTTTTAATACACATTATTTTCAAGTTAGGGTTTTTGACTAGTCCTGAAACTAGTATGAAACAGGTCTTCTTGGAATTTTCGCTCCCAAATTATTTCGGCTTGGTTTTAGGTTATGAAATTTTTATAGTACAAAGGATGAATAATGACGTATATTGTGTACAAATTTCATCCCTTGATTCGATGTACTCTAAAATTTATTCTCTGAGGAAATTAGGGTTTTTGGATGGTCCATATTTCAGTCTAAAATAGGTGTTCTTGGGAAAACTATTATATATGAAGCTACAAACCTCCAATTTGGGTGAGACATATTCCATTGGTTAGGGTATGGACCGAATCTTTACTGGTGAAAATTTCAATTTCTAAAGTGAATAAAGTGACACATGAAAGTTCGTACAACTTCACACTCTTGAAAGGGAAACAAATCAACACATCTTGGCAAAGCTATCATAAAATTATCTTGGAGAATCCAATATTGGTCTAATCAATGGGGTTGGAAAGAAGACACATCAGGATACCTTAGGCTGAAATTTCATAGCTACAACATAATAAAGGTCGGCTAATAGAAGAGTCTCCAAATCAGGGTTTTAAAAGGTGTGTTTTTGTTTTGGAAATTTGCATATATTTTGACTGGAAGATACAATTGGGGTGATTCAAAATGTGGAATAAAGTGGGATAAAAGGAATATCACATAAAATTGGGAGAATATTAGGGTATTTTAGGTACAAATATATTTCTATGTCTCTAAACGTAGGATTTTTTGTTACTTGTCAGCGCTACAACCCAGGGACAACGTGGTTCTTCCACATACCCAGAGTATATCAGAAGGCCCCTTTAGAAAGTTTTCACTTTAGACATCACTACTACATATTTGAGGTCCCACATACCTGGCGTTTATGGGATACCCCCTAGAATCTTGAGACCAACCAAGTAAACCAACTGGTCATCTTGTTGCTACAGTACACTGATAACAACACTCAGGGAGATCACTCTCTAGTACCTGGGTAGTCGGATAGTACAACTAAGGGAATGGTCAAGCCTCCTTAGTTAGTGCCTTGCAATATTGGGTCAAGTATTATTGTTGGACCCTACATGTATATCAGAGAGAAATAGCACCTGACACTCCCTTGTCTGTGAGGGCCTCTACCTAAGCCAATTAGGAATTCCTACCTTGCAGGGATACTTGGCCAACATGCCACTAAAAAAGGGAACTTCTACACCAAATAATCCCTCAGACAATCCTACTTGGACTCTTGGTGAAGGTGAAGAAATGTGAAAGGACATAGATTATTTACAAAAGAAGGCAGTAACAAAAGATGAACTATAAAGGGTGATGGATTCAATTGAAGCTAATCTAGAAGCGATGATGGATACTAAGATGAATGGATTAAAAGGGGAGATCATGGGAGGGTTAAAAAATTTGCTAATAGAAAGGCCACCTAAAAGTGAAAATGTATGCCATGAAATTCATGATGAGGACACACAGAAGATGAATCAATACTGGAGAAACTCCAGCATTGGGTTGAATACCAACCACTTTCCTAAGATCGATATGAGGAAGTTTGATGGTGAGGATCCAATCACATGGATACTATAGATGGAGCAGTTCCTTGATATACAAGATGTGCCACACACACACAAAAGGTATGAATTGAGTCCTTATATTTAGAACCTAATCAGTTTGTGTGGTATCTATGGATTTCTTCTCCCAAATCAATTGTCACTTGGAAAATTTTCACGAAAGAGATGATATCACACTATGAGGATACAAGGAGCAATACCTTCTTATGCCAATTGATAAATCTCAAGCAAAAGGGTTCAATTGCAAAACACATTGAGAACTTCCAAAGATTGAATATAAAGGTAACACATATTCCAGATGAGCACCTAATTGATGTATTCACATGAATGTTAAAGGATAACATTCAACATAAGGTTTTCCTTTGGGAACCCAAATAATTGGAGAATTCATTTAGGGTGGTGAGAAATATTTAAAGTAAAAATTTGGCTATGGCTACTAGAAGGACCACCCCCAACATCTATCGAGAGAACAATGTTCCTTCTTGTAAACCACCTCAACCTACAAGGTTGAAACCTCAACAATTAGAGGAAAGAAAAGTAAAAGTGTTATGCTTTAATTGTGACAACAAGTACAGTAAGGGACATAAGTGTGGTGAGAATAAATTATTCTACATATATTGTGAAGAGGAAGAAGAAGAAGAACAAGAACAAGAACCATCTCAAGATGAAGATGTAGAAGAGATTTCTTCTGAAGAGATGATTCCCACCATATCATGTCATGCATTGGTTGGAATTATCACTCCTCAAGCCCTCATGATCAAAGGATATATCGAAAAGAAAAAGGTAATAGTGCTAATTGATTCTGGTAGTACTCATAATTTCATTCATTATAAATTAGCCAAAGCTCTCAATTGCTTTATATATCCAATGCTAGAGTTTCAAGTGATGATTGCAAATGGAGGAACTATCAATTGCTCAGGAAAATGCCATAAGATCAATCTTACTATGGGGGAATATGTAATGAATAGTCCAATGATTTCTATATCCATGGGTGGTGTTAATTTCATACTAGGGGTCCAATGGTTATAATCATTAGGAATAGTGGCTTTTAATTTTCAAGAACTTTTCATGAAATTTTCATTGGAATGAAAGGAATTTGAGTCAAGGGGTATCACAAGGAAACACATTAAGGTAGTAAGCTCTAATGGCATGACAAAATTATTGAAAAAGAGGCATCAGGGTGTAATTGTACAACTATTATCACTAGATGTACAAACATCTAAGCCATATATTCCCATAGATCTCCAAGGGATCATTGATAATCATTCACTTAATTATTGGCAGTGTTCCTCCTAACATCAAGCCTTACAGATACCCTTATGCCCAAAAAACTTAAATTGAGTGTATGGTTGAAGAAATGTAGGCTGGCATTATTATACCTAACCAAAGTTCTTACTCTGCACCGATGGTAATGGTACTCAAGAAAGAGGGCTCATGGCATATGTGTCTAGATTATAGAGAGCTCAACAAGTGTTGGAGATACTTCACATACACCTAGGATTTATTTTTCCTAAGGTTTTCCCTATGTTTATTAGTCATTATTCAGTATCCTATAGTTTAGGGAGAATATTCCTCTAGGAGAATATTCTCTTTAGTTCACACTTCAGTTTGATCAGTTGAGTGGAGTCTAGATGTCACATTGGGATCATCACCAACTAATGCACATTGTCCTTGGGATTATCACCAGACTAGCGCATTACTCATGATTCCTTGATCTCCTCCTCATTTCACTTTATTTCAGTCAGTTAACTGAAGATTGAGAGACTAGTTAACTCAGACTAGGTGGCAATTCACTCACGTAACTGCCTGAGAGACTATACTAGGTGGAAGTTTACTCCCGTAATTTTTGGTGTGTGTCCAAATCACTCTAGACCACCACTATGGTGCATTGGATTCTCCTCTAGTACAAATTAGTTGATTTATACAGAGTATATCATGTGTAAATTATCATTCATTCATTTGGTTAATGATAATTCTTCCATTCTTTCTCTCCTGCTTCTATTTTCTCATATTTTCTATGCAAACTGTGTATGCCATTTTCTATATAGATCTATTATGTGCAAATTCAACACACTTACATGGTATCAGATCTGACAGAATGCTAAGGAAAAGACACACCAAATTATTTTTGTAGGTACCGAAGATTGAAGACAATGAAAAAAATGGAATTTCCAAAATAATTCATTCTTACACTGTACAATTTATTTCCATGGAAGGAAAAGATGATAATGCATATTCAAGGTATAGGATTATACAGGTTAACCATGAACACAGAGACATAACCCACATCATCCATAGAAAATTCCAAGTATCTAAATAGAATGGATGAAGTGTTTTGGAACTATTTGCAGTCTCATTTCTCCTAAACTCCTCTTTCACATATCCTCCTGTAAAACCCCCAATGAATCATAGACCACCATGGAAGGGATTTTTGGAAAGTAGGAAAAGATAAGGGGACACATCCTCGAGGTGGAATTACTCACTTTGGATCCAAAAACCTTTGACAATCTCTAATATTTCTTTACCAAATATAAGGATTTGTTGTCACAACTCAAGGCTTGTGGGGTTGATAAATCTAAGGAGGAGAAAAAAAATGTCTTACCATTCTCTCCAAACTTGGTCTGGAATACTCAGTGTTTGTATCTACATTTAATTCAATTAGGCTCGCCTCTGGAGCCACCTGGATGATGCCCTCTCTTGAGGCCTTTATCAAGTCATTGACACAAGAGAAAAACAAGCTCATCAATATGGGAAAAATCAAAGGCCCAAAGGCGCATGCACTTACTATGCAATATGGTAGCGGTCATTAATATCAAAAATCTAAAGAAAAAGACAAAAGGAAAGAACATGCAAATCCAAAGAAGGAAGGGTACTCAAAACCCTTCAACGATGCCTCTGGATCCAAAGGTGGAAAGGGGAGAAAAAGGGAGAAACGCACTTATTGCCATAAAGGATTCCATCTAGAATCAAAATGTATGTAGAAACATATAGATCAAATGGAGCAAATGCTTCACCCAAACAACATTGGATATTGCATCCCCGAGGATGCCATGAAGAAGAAGCCAGAAAATTAGAATCTCAAGAAAGGCAATTCTAGCCATGCTTTGATTTCCATCAACTACTCTCTCGATGCTTGGATCGTAGATTTAGGGGCATAACACCACATGGAAGCCACAAAAGAAGTCTATTCTCCATTATATGCATGCAAAGGTTATCATATTCTGATGGGGGAAAACACTCCAGTCGAGGTCACCGACAAAGGAAGAATTGAACTCGCAAACAAAAGCTTCAAGAATGTGATACATGTTCCCAAACTTTTAGTCAATCTTCTCTCCGTGTACCAAATGAAAAAATTCAACATTGGAAAGAGATTCATATTCACATGTGATGCACTGGATATCTATGACATGGAACCAATTCTAGGGTTACTACCGGTGAGGTAAATCACCAATCCAAACTCTACACGCTTTCTAAATTTATTGAACCAAATTATGCATTACTGCTTACCCATGTTGATGAAACCAATAGGATATGACATGAAAGGTTCAAGAATTTAAATTTCAGATATATGCAACAGCGTAGAAAGTAGGGAATGGTTGATGGTCTACCTGAAATCCACTTCTCCAAAGGAATTTGTTAGTGATGTGTTCTTGGAAAACACCCTCAAGATAAATTCAACAAAGGAAAGACTCACAAGGATTCCTTTTCTTTAGATCTGGTCCATAGTGACCTCATGGGTCATTTTCCACATCCATAAATCACTAAAGTAAGGTATGTGCTCATTTTTGTTGATGATTTCTCATGCTTCACATGGATTTTCTTTATTAGGAAAGAATCAGAGTTCTTTCAACACCTCAAAGATTTCAAAGCCCTTGTTGAGACACAGTCAAGAAAGAAAATCAAAGTCCTCCGAAAAAATAATGGGGGAGATTATTTCAACCATGAGATACTAAATCTTTGTCATGAGGCCGGGATTCATTTGTAACACATGGTTCCTTATACTCTGTAGCAAAATGGAGTTGTTGAGCAGAAAAATAGATCTCTAAAAGAGATGGCATCTTGCATGCTACATGAAAAGTCACTTCCACAAAGATTATGGGTCAAATCACTTAATGTGCAAACTATATCCAAAACATATCTCCCCATAAATTTGTCAAGGATAAGACCCCCTACAAGGCTTGGAGCGGCCTCAAACCAGAAGTGACCCACTTCTATATTTTCATTTCATGTGCATGGGCCAGGATTCCCTCTGAGAAGAGGAACACACTTGATCCACATAACACAAAGTGTATCTTTTTTGGATACCCAAATAGTGTGAAGGGATACAAACTCATTGATATTTTGTTGGACCGACTCATCATTGAGAGAAGTGTCCAATTCGAGGAAAGTGTCTTGCATGTACCTCAACAGCTACATGCAAACACTTTTTTTATTCCACCTAATAGAGATGATGAGCATGCACATGCTAATTATTCTTCAGATGGGAGTTCTGATTCCAAGGATTCAGATGATCCAGATACAGAGTCAGTACAGTCAGATGCAGATTCAGTGCATGCAGATGTAGATGCAAAGCCAGATTCGAGGCCTAAGTGGGCCAAGACAACTCTTTGGGATGTAGGAGATCTTGTTGGGGATCCAAATGATACTAGGACTTGATATTATTTCGAGGAGCCTCCTCTTGCTCTCACGACCAATGAACCGATGCCACATAGGAATATTTTCATGGTCCAGTCTTCATATCCACAGTCCTATGGTGAGGCTGTTGTAAATCCTTTTGGGAATCCACCATGCAGGAGGAGTACAACTCCCTCCTCGAGAACTATAATTGGGATATGTTTCCCCTTCCTTCAAGAAGGAAACTTCTCAGGTGAAAATGGGTCTATAGGACCAAGAGCGCAGTGGATGGACAGGTTAGCAGGTAAAAAGCTAGGCTAGTTGCCAAAGGCTTTCAGCAGGTGCATGACATTGACTATGATGATACCTTCACTCCAGTAGTGAAGATGGATTCCATACATTTGTCACTTTCCATTGCAACAACCAAAGTATGAGAAGTCCATCAGATGGACGTGAAGAATGCATTTCTTCATGAATATTTCTCTGAGGAGATCTATATGGAGCATCCCTAGGGATTTATGCAGGATTCATCTTTGGTCTGTCGATTGAAGAAGTATCTTTATGGCCTTAAGCAAGCCCCAAGGGCATGGTATGCCAAGATGGACTCCTACCTACTGTCACAGAACTTTGTACATTGTAAGTCAGACCTGAATGTTTACATGCTCAGGATGATTGATTCACTTCTACTCATAGTTCTATATGTTGATGATTTTTTTTATCATCAGTAGCTCAACTTTAGCGATTGTTGCAGTCAAGAGGATTATTCATGACAGGTTCTTGATGATGGACATGGGTCTGCTACATTTATTCCTTGGACTCGAGATCAGTCAGGAGGCATCAGGCATCAAAATGTATTAGGCTAAGTATGCACGAGATCTCCTTGAGATATTTCACATGACAGTCTACAAGTATGTCCTGATTCCTTTCCTATCAGGAATCATACTTGAGGATGGTAGAGAGACTCCACTGGTTGAAAACACCTTGTACAAACAACTAATGAGGATATTGTTGTATCTCACACACTCCAGACCAGACCTCTCCTATGTAGTTTGAGAAGTCTCCAGGTTCATGCAAGTGCCACATGAGCTACATTGGAAGGTTGCAAAGTGTATCCTTCGATATGTATAAGGCACCATCACATTTGAGATTCACTATGCAAGAGACTCTATATTGGACCTCATCAGGTTCACTAATTTTGACTGGGATGGCGATAGTATTTATCACAAGTCCACATCTATTTACTCACTCGGTATTGGTTCTGGGCTTATTTGTTGGTCGAGCAAGAAGAAGGCTATTATTTCTCTATCTTTAGTCGAGGCAAAGTGCGTAGGGTTAGTTAACATAACGATTCAGGCTCTGTGGCTACAACATTTTCTCACTAAGTTGGGAATTCAGTTTCATTGGTTAATCATAATCTAGTGTGACAACGAGAGCACTTTGAAGTTTTGCAAAGATCCAATTTAGAGGCAAAGGACGAAGCACATCAAGATCCACATGCACTGCATTCGAGACTTAGTACATGAGGGAATCATCAATCCGTAGTTATGTCCTTCAATAGAACAAACTGTAGACATCTTCACCAAGACCTTCACTGAGCAAAATTTCCATTCTCTGTGTAGTTGTCTTGGAGTGAAGGACACAGTTGTCTAGCAACTATTAGTTCTTCTTTGTACATACATTGTACTTTGAGGGGGGATTTTTCCCATGAGTTTTTCCCTCTTTCCTCGTTTATTTTAGTGTATATTTTGTATTTGGGTACCTAACATGGCCTTGTTGTCGGGACCCATTCTTTATTTTCACCATAGTGATGTTCAGGAGGGGTGTTGGAGATACTTCACACACACATAGGATTTATTTTTCCTAATGTTTTCCCTATGTTTATTAGTCATTATTCAGTATCCTATAGTTTAGGGAGAATATTTCTCTAGGAGAATATTCTCTTCAATTCACACTTCAGTTTGATTAGTTGAGCGGAGTCTAGATGCCACATTGGGGTGATCACCATGCAACATTGGGATCATCACAAACTAATGCACATTTTCCTTGGGATTATCACTAGAATAGTGCATTACTCATGATTCATTGATCTCCTCCTCACTTCACTATGTTTCAATCTGTTAACTGAAGATTGAGAGACTAGTTAACTCAGACTAGGTGGCAGTTCACTCCCATAACTTCCTGAGAGACTAGACTAGGTGGCAATTTACTATTTTAACTATTGGTGTGTGTCCAGATCACTCTAGACCACCAATATGTTGCATTGGATTCTTCTCTAGTGCACATTAGTTGAGTTATACAAGGTATATCATGTGTAAATTATCATTCATTCATTTGGTTAATGAGAATTCTTCCATTCTTTCTCTCTTGCTTCTCTTTTTTCATATTTTATATGCAAATGGTGTATGTCATTTGCTAGCTAGATCTATTCTGTGTAGGTTCAACACACTTAAAACAAGATCACCATTAAATATAAGTTTCCCATTCCCGTCATTAATGAATTTTTAGATGAACTACTACTTCACAAAGTTGGATCTTCATTCAGGGTACCATCAAATTAGAATGAAGAAAGAAGATATCCCAAAAACAACATTTAGAACTCATGAAGGACATTATGAATTTTTGGCCATGCCTTTTTCCCTTACGAATGCACCTTCCACATTCCAAGGGTTGATGATTTCCATTTTCAAGCCCTTCCTTCAAAATTTTGTGTTAGTATTTTTTGATGATATACTAATCCATAGCAAGTCTTGGGAAAATCATGTTCGACATGTTGACATGGTGCTACAACTACTAAAGGATAAACAACTATATGCCGAACCATCCAAATGTTTCTTTGGGGTGAAGGAGGTATAGTATTTGGGTCATATTGTATCTCATGAAGGTGTCAAGGTAGACCCTAACAAGATTAAAGACATGATGGACTGGCCAATTCCCAAAACATTGAAGAATCTTAGAGGGTTTTTGGGTTTGACGGATTACTACTGCAAGTTTGTTCAGAACTATGGAAGAATAGAAGCACCTTTAACTACATTAACTAACAAGGATGCATTTTCATGGACTCGAGAGGAAACTCAAACTTTTGAACAACTTAAAGAGGCAATGTGAAAAGCTCCTATATTGACCACACCAGACTTCACAAAAACCTTTATTGTGGAATGTGATGCCTTGGGAAATGGCATTGGTGTTGTTCTAATGCAAGAAGGAAGGCCCCTTTCTTTTGAAAGTCGGCCACTCAAGGGAAAGGACTTACACAAACCCATTTATGAGAAGGAAATGATGGTAGTACTACATGCATTGAAGCAATGAATCCCTTACCTAATAGGCATGCACCTCAAGGTCAAAAGAAATCATGACATCCTTAAATGCTTCTTGTAATAAAGACTATCTTCAGAAGAGCAACAAAAATGGTTGACCAAGATGTTCGTCTATGAATTTGAAATCATCTACAAAAAAGGGAAGCAAAATGTTGTGGTAGATGCACTCTCAAGAAAGGATGAAGATGTTGAGAAATTTATTTGTGTTATCTCTATCATCTAACTTGATTGGATAATATAAGCAAGGGATGAATGGAAGAATGACGAAGAAGTGTGGACTTTCATTCAAAGGTTGCAACAAGATTCTAGTGCATCTGATACATTTACATGGAAAAATGATTCACTATGGTACAAGAACGCTTATATTTATGTAAGAGCTCCCAACTCAAACAAAAGGTACTTTTGGAATTGCACATCTCTCTGGCAGGAGTGCACTCGGTATTTTTGAAAACCTATCACAGGGTCAAGAGGGAATTTTTTTGGGATGACCTTAAAACTGACGTTCAAAGGTTTGTGGTAGAATTTTTGGTTTTCCAACAAAATAAGGTGGAAACAATTAAAACCCCAGGTATTTTACAACCACTAGCCATTCCAAGTTAGCGTTGGGAGGAGGTTTCCATGGATTTTTGGTTACTGAATTCTGAAGGAAAGAGTGTCATCATGGTTATTGTTGATAGAATTACCAAGTATGCACACTTTTGTGCACTCTCTCATCCTTTCAAAGCTAGTATAGTTGCTACCGCATTCATGGAGATAATTCAAAAGCTACATGGAATCCCAAAGATTATTGTAAGTGACAGAGATCTCATCTTCACTGAAATTTTTTGGACAAAATTATTTTCTTGGTTGGGTACTCAATTGGCTCATACCTCATCTTATCATCCTCAATCTGATGGACAAAATGAGATAGTGAACAAATTTTTGGAAGGCTACCTTCGTTGCTTTGTCTCTGATAAACAAACACAATGGTTCAAGTGGTTACCCTTGGAAGAATGATGGTATAACACTTCCTTTCATAATGCAACAAAAATGACACCATTTATGGCGCTTTGTGGATATCACCCACCGTCCATCACTTCTTCTCTAAAATAAAAATCTAAGGTTCAAGAAGTGGAAGATCACATTGATCATCAACAACAAGTTCTCCAACTCTTAAAGGATAACTTGACCATGGCACATAATTACATGAACCAACAAGCAATTCAACATCGTAGTGAAAGAAGTTTTGAAGTAGGGGATTGGGTATTTTTAAGACTACAACCGTAAGAAGGATAATAAATTATAACCAAAATACTATGGCCCTTATAAGGTGTTTCAAAATATTGGTACTGTGGAATACAAATTGGAGCCTCATGCATCTTCGCAAGTACACACAATTTTCCATGTTTCATGGTTAAAAAAGGTTATAGGTGACAAGATCTTAGTTCAAACTATATTGCCAAAACTTGAAGAGGAATGAAAAATCATATTGGAGCCTGAAGCTATCACCAACACAAGAATTCGCCAACTGAGGAATAAATCAATTTTAGAGTATCTCATTAAGTGGAAGAAACTACCTACTGAAGATTCCACATGGGAAGATGAGTCTTTTATATAGAAGAATCTATAACTACTCAAATGTTGAGGACAACACTTGTATGAAGGGGAGGGGCGTGTTAAGCCATGAATCGTGACACATTACCCCTTAATTGGGGCATATTACATTAGTATTTTTATTTTATTCAAGTCAACTTGGGTCCATTAGTTGTAATTGTACCTCCTAGTCTCCAGTATATACCAAGGAGACATTTTCATTTGGAATCATCTTGTATTTGTGAAGTCATATGATGTATAAGGAGGTTTCCCCCTTGAAGAGGCTTATTATCTGAATTTCTCTCTTTGTCAAGGCATTGAGTACTTATTATGAGGTTTTATGCTATTTTGATATTTGGTTCTTAACATATTTCCTTCCAGCCTTGTTGATATGTGTCTTTTTTTGTGGCTAAAATGTTGGCATAGGGTCAGCTTCTTTTCTTATCCATTGCTCGATCCCCTTTCCATTTTCCATTACATCCGATCTAGTTCTCTTTCCTCTGCGCATAACGACTGCTATTCTGGGTTGATCGTCACGGTCCTCAAATGCTATCATTTGTATGTTTTGGTTCTAGTTCTATTTTTTATTCCCTCTTTCCTGCCATTTCACTATCAATTGAGAAAAATATTCCGTCGCATGGTCCAATGCTCTTTAGTACATGCATGTCATGCAAAGATTTGGGCAGTCTCTTGCTAAATGTCTTGATTGATTGTATTTATAACAAATGATTGGTACTCTTCCTCCTCTACCAAATCCAGCTCGTCTTCAACCTTTACCGAATCCTCCTCATCCACCTTGATTAAATCCTCTCGAAGTATTATATTGTGGAACTCCTCCTTCTTTTGTTTCATTTTCTTCCTCAATTATTTATGCATTTGAAGTGCACTCTCAAATTAAATCGAATGTGTGACAATATTTCCCATTGTGTCCTATAGATTTGCAAAAATTACAAAACAAATTTTTGGGCATACTTTGGTACTTTTGCAATAATGGAAAAACAGTCGGATGATGTCCCCATGCCTTGCATATTTCACAATATCCTAATCCTCCTACCAAGGGGTTCGGTGCTCCTATAGACATATATTATGCAAATTTTGGGCATTCATCTTTATGATGGCCTTCTATCTTACATATAATAAACAAGACTTGTTCACACTTTTCCTTTTCCTTCATTATTTCTAACAATTGAATCCTTAGTGCAAAAAATTGTGACTGAACTTGTACCATTCTTTTGCCATCTCCTACAAGAGATGCTTTTGGATGCGACATGACCTTCTACTATGTCAAAGGACAACGTATGTGTGGCAAGATACCTACAATAAACCATTCTCTATGTTTTTCACCGGGAATGTGAAATGTTAATTTATCCATCACATCTTTAAATCTATGATCGTAATCCCAAACTGTCTCATTTTGTACTTGCTTAATCTCTTTCAACTTTGTGATATACTGCAACTCGAATTTTGGCTTCCAAAATTCCTTTCACAAAGCTTGTCCAATCTCTGCCAATGTCCTTGATTGTCTCGCCGATGTAGTAGTTTGATACTTCATGTACCATAACAGTGCACGACCTATGAACATCATCGCTAATTGCACAATATTTTTTTCCTCATCCTAAACATTATTTGTAGTCCATATCGTCTCACATACAAACAAATTTTGTTCATGGTCTTCTAACCCTGCTCCCTAGAATTTAGGCATTCTTAGTGTATTATCTATTCCTACCATTGTATTATGTGTATTACTTACCTTCGGTGATGTTGACTGACTCTGGTTCGCTATGCTACTTCCACTATTCTAACTATTGTTCTGAATTCCTCCACTAACTACAATTGCTCTTGACAAATTTCTATTATTTTCTTCATATCTGGGTGACGCACACGGGGTCGTGGTTTCAACACAAATTCCAATATGAGATGGAATTCTCTCTTCTGTTGGACTGCATTGAGGATCCTTTTCTTTCTCTTTCCTTTCTTGGTACAGTGTGACCTAAATTACTATGCAGGGGTCACTTTTCTCAAACACTCTATATTGATCTTATCTCTCAACCACAATCTCCTTCTTACTATACCTAAACCTTTTCTCATAGTGCAATACTCAAATATCTCCATCTGATTCATTGTCTTCCTCTCTCGACATCCTTAATCCATCCATCCTTTATTCATCCTTTTACACTCTCATACCATCCTCTGGTCATCCCTCAATCTCCTTATGTGCATGAAGGTGCCTAGCATCCAGATTCCATCTTCATGACATTCTTGTCACACAACAACATTTTTATCCAGGTAGACAGTGTGTTCAAAAATATTTCGCTCAAACCCTTGAAGAATTCCCTCTCTGCGACACTATACGACTGAGTACAATTTATTTCAAACTATGTAGTGTAACCCCCCTGTATAGTATTCAACCAAAAATAAATTGTGTGAGAAACTTTATTACTTATTGTATTCAATTGTATGATCAATTTAAGGGTCCAGTTTCTTAGATCCTTAGCTTGATATCTTCCAACATCTCCACTAACCTTTCTAACCATTCAGTCAAAATTATCGGAAACTCACCAAAGAAGATTTCATGAAGGTCTATAAACACGTACCTTTGCAACCATTTTTCATCGTTGAGTCGTGGATTCCTATTCTATTCTCTGGAAAATTATTGTTTCTTCCTCTCTATCCATTCCACGATCTCTTCCTTATTCGACCTCCAAAAAATTCCCCTCGATTACATATCTCGGTCTTTACAACGGAACTTTGGCATGCAATGGGAATACCCTAGGTTTAAATATAACATACCAACAAAACCCTTAGACACCGACCCTTTTCAGAATCTATAGGGGCTACATGAACCAAGTTTTTGCAGTGATGAGGGGAAGTGAAGCATTCAACATGTTCTTACTATGTATTGTTCATTTCTTATTGTGTGTGCCTTTTCATCACTTAACAATTACTTATCATGCAACAGTATTGACATTTATTCATTTACCAATTACTTTAGTGTGTGACATTATAACAAAATATATGAATAACACATTCAGAATACTAATCTTGCATCATCACTGTGAAATATCAGTAACATATTCATGATCCTAACCATTCTATGATATCCATATCACACACATAACATCACATCAAGACACAATTTTTAACATGGTTCACCTCAATCTGGGCTATGTCTAAAATGAATGGCTTCTTATATTAGTCATTTATAGTCTTCTTACATTTTCACATTGCGCTTACAAAAATATGCAATAGTCACCATTACTCAAACCTACCTATTTGTTCTACTGCTATGTGAGTCTAACTCCTCAGTCATACCTCAAAAAGATTCCTCAAGACTTCTTCAAAACTCGGCTAACTCAAAATAACTCGACCATCGATTCACTAACTAATCACACATCAAAATCACCCCTTCTACCCAAAAACCTATTACAATTTATAGTTTTACATTAGGGCTAAGCTCGTTACAAGGTAGACAAATTGTCCCAAAAATCCTAACTACTTTTCGCCTTTTACGCGTCGCTCCCTCGCATTTCCTCCTATCACACACTTTGAATCCTTAAATTATGCTCCCTTCGTGCACTCTATTCCATCTTCTAACTAACTTTTATTCTTTGACTTATTATGAATTAGATCTGGAAACTTATCCAAAACGCCTCTCCAACACCTTGTAAATCAAACAACTTTTCTAAAGTCACAAATTTCTTCGGGATTTTATTTGTTTTTAGGTTTCTCATCCCTTCTTGGTAATATTATAGAGCTTTCAAATGTTCTTCATTATCAATCACAACATCCTGGAATGTTCCCTCATTAGTCAAGAACTCAATTATTTCATGGTCATCATTAAAGACTCTCCAATTTGTGACATTGCCTAGAATAGATGGTCTGAAAATTAATTCAAATGAAATTTATTAGCCATAAAATATTTCAATGGGGCTAAGTGAGAAGTAGCATTTTTTGAAGCATCAACATCTACATTCTCGCTTCGAGGAATGGATTTGATATTAAATGCTTCTGGTTTAGTAATTAAATTCCATACCTTGTGTTGGTAGTTCTTCAAATAAGGCGAATTACCATATATAGAATTTCTTACTTGCCTCACGATTATTTTTGAATCACCAAAAAATTTAATTCATTTAGCATTCAAATCAAGGGACCTTTTGATTCATTGGACTAAAGCCTCATATTCAGTTGTGTTAATAGTGCATTCTAATTCTATTCTATAGGGAAATAGAATGCACTTTCCTTTTGGATCAATTAATACACATCCAACTTCATCCTCTTCCTAAGACTTAGAGCCATTAAAATACAATTTAAGTTCAAATATCAGTTCCTAAATATAAGTTAGCATTGAAGTAAGAAACATTAGTCTCGATGCAATGAAAGTGTTTCAAATTGTTTGTTAAGTGTTTCAAATTGTTTGTTAGATTCACAAGATAAAATTTCAACTACATAATTTCCAAATTCAGATTCCAAAAAATAATTTTTGAGAACGGGATTTTGAAAACAATATAGGTTTTCATTATCCCTCAAGTTCCATGACTACGTATTCCATATGTTTTTATATTTATTTGAATCTTGTTAGAATATCCATTCCATGGCACCATAAGTGAAACCAATCAGTATCAAAACAACCTTGCATCTTTTAAGACCAATCCCTACTTCGGAGTAAACCACAAGCTTCCAAAATGTCAACCACAATGACATCAATAATTTGATGAACTTTTGGATTAAAACCAACTCAGAATAGACATCCCTTAGTTCACATATTACCTTTACTTATGGTCTGTCTAGTTGAATGATGTGAGTGGTAGAATTTGGGTGTAACATTCAACTTTCAATATATCAAATATGACATGATATTCGAGGAAGCTCTTAAATCAACCAAACAATTATGTAAATTATGATTGAATATTTCAAAAGTCAAAAGAAAATGGGCAATTTTCCATTTTGATTTATTTTCGATTATGGTTGCATTAAATGCTAATTTCTATTTTGTATCAACATTTGTTGTTTATTTATGTTTCAATTCAATAGGTTTGTTAAGAGCCTTCAATAATAATTTACTCCATTGAGTGATACTCCACAAATCTAACATAGAGACATGGGCCTTGATTTTATTTATGTCATCTACTATGTTATATTCCATTTCAACAACAGGTGAATTATTTATTGATAGTTGTGCAAGGGTGATAGTAGCTATAGTTTTCTCAAGACATGTTGGTGAAGATGAAGGAGGAGAAGTATAAATGGGTGCCCCCTTACCTATGAGGTTATAGTCACTTATGGTTGTTTGGGTGGCATACACTTCTTTCACTATCTCTTCCTCACTGTTCAAACCAGGTAATATATCCCATAGAAACATGGTTGATTTGTCCTTTTCTTTAGTATCTTCATCCACTTATTATTTTTCAGTCTCCTAGGTAGATTTTTTAGGCTAAGTTCATTCGTTAATGAAAAATTTCACATATTAATAAGTCGTGGATAAGTTTTTTCCGAATGATTATCTTGGTGCACTCTGCAAAAATTATCCATAAACACTTATTTTAAATTCATATTTATATTTTTTGTGGATGTCTTAGGTTGTATTACCAACATTATGGATTTCTTGACAAAAAATTTGATAGGTTTTTGAGTTAAGTTTCCCTCGCTAGAATTTTTATTTAAGTCGGGGATAATTTTAAGGGTGGAAATTTATCTCAAAATGTAGAAACCTTGGTGAATCTTAATAGTCTTAAATATGCAAACTATAAAATGTTTGGCGATATTTTTGTAAAAATATTCAAATTTCTAAGAATTTTATATAGTTTCTATAACATTTGGGCTATTATTAAGGTAAAATAATTTATTCTATAGAATTTGGGATAATCACTTTTTAAAAAAATGGAAATTAGCAAATCTTTTTTTGGGAAAAAACATAGAAAATTAGCCCATGGGTGAAATTTAGCCCCTAAATTTTCCTTGATTTAAGTCTATAATTTTATTGGGGATTTTTTTAAAACTTCTTTGTAGACTTTCCATATCAATGGCAATCTTATCATTAGATTATGAACTAGGTTTGGTTAATGCCAATAGTTTCTTGGTACTAGACATGTTCTTTTTATCTTCAACACTAGAATTCCCTTTTAGGTTTACCATTTATTTTTCCACTTTCCTAGCCACTTTGAGTGTTTCAACCAAGGAAGTTTTACTAGATCTTTTCACAAACATATCAATGAGAAGTGGCAAAGCAGTGGTGTAAAACTCTACATGTAAATAGTGAGTAATTTTGGATCCAACTAGAAATTAAATAAGAAGAGTGGTAAATATTGAATTAAAATCTTTAACTCTTTCTTTACTTTCTATTTTCATTCTTAACAATTCCAATGTTAAAGCTTCCAGGGTTCTTTCATCACCAAATTAGTTAGAAATTCTCTTTCAATATCATTCCAATTATTTATCTACCTAGTTGGTAAATTAAAACACCAAGTATAGATTAAAACACCATGTAGAATATTTGTTTTCAAATGTGTAAGCAAGTAAGTGACAAACTACATCCTCATATTCAACATTTCATTAATTGATCAATACGTATGAGTTTCTTTAAGAAATATTTGGAGGGTCTGATTTATCTAGGTCAAATGTAGGCCACACGTGGTTTGAATTTTTAGGTAGGTCATGGAATTGACTAGGTAAGGCTAAATAATTTTGTGCTAACCAAGCCATGGGCAGAGTATCAGAATAAAAATTTGAAGAGCTTGAGGAAGGTGTAGAATTGGGGCCAAGAGGGATTTGGTTCAAAGTTATAGGGATTTCATTAAGAGTGTAAACAACCTAGTCAAGTAAACTACTCGCATAGGTTTCTTCTTTGGTGCAAGTTACATTCCTACAAGACCTACTATGTTGGGGTAACTCATTCTCAATTGATAATTGACTGATTTGATGAGCATAATCTCTAGTTATGTAGTAGAAAGATTGAAATTCTTGGTATGGGATACCAAATTTGTCTTCGATTTTGGGATCATATTGGTCTTCAAGTCCATATTGAGAGGGAATTTGGCTATTAAAGTCAACTTCAATGTCTCACAAATTGTGTTTTGGAATTGAAATATGATGGATATAAAATTCACCTTTGATTAAAGGTTGGTTGGGTGATAGTTCATCACTATTTATATGTTCAAGAGATCCACATGGTAGATCATTTCCATGATCATCCATACAAGGTTGTGGCCTTTCTAGCACCAAAATGTTGATGCAAGGAAATTCTCTCTTCAACTGTACAAATTCACAGAAGGAGAGGGTCCAATTAGACATTTCATCATTTAGAATGGAAAACCCTTTGGGTTATGGCATGGTTGTCATTACATCTTTTATGACTTTAAATTCTCAACATAGAATGCATTATGCAAATATACAATACAATCATATTCTAATTTATCCTATATAGTATCTAAGAACATTAATAGATATAGAACCATCATAAATACATGCAACTAATAAACATAAATCAATTTATTGAATTATTAATTGTAGGAATTTTGAAAAGAAAACAATGAATATAGGTGAACCGACTATTAAAAATTAAATTTTGTAGTTCTATATCCATATGTTAACACCATTATAATAAAAAGTAAGAATAGATAAACAAACACGAGAATAAATATACAACTATAATATCTAGTATTACGACGATTCCATAAAATATGAATAATAAAAAATTAGTCTAAGTTGAACATACACCATAATTTTCCTCCAAAAAGTATGCTCAATAGCCTTCTTAATTAAGAAGTGAACTTGTGATGCCAAGACAAAATCCATTTACAAGAGTGTAGAGGTTTATTTTATAATTTTCAATGATTCTTAGCCTTCCTATCCTACTTTACAATTTTTCTCTTTGTCTTGAATACGGTGAAGAGGATATATTTTCAATAAAAATATTCAGAATTACAATTTTCCTCCATCCACATGCACTTACAACCAAACCTTTGACCTTATAATCCTAACAAGAATTTAGGCACAAGTTTGTCTCATACATTACATTTTGGTGAAGTTTGGCTTATTATAGGCTTCCTCTCCTCTTTTCCTTGGGAATTGTATATTCTTGGGGACCATCTTCACCCATTTGTTTGGTCTTCCATGTAACACACCCAACCCCTTAAGTACCCTTTTAAGGAATGGGGAATATAAAATTTTATTTCCTTAAACATATCGAATCCTTTGTCTGAGGTATGCATCCTCTTCTACTCACCCGTAGTGTTCTAACGATTGATACCATGCTCAAATCCGAGCTCTGGGTTGCAATTTATGGCCTCCCAAATTTATTCATGCATTTATCAGACATGGGCCATCTGGCACCCACGTGGCTCCACCTCATTCGTATCATCCCCAAGTTCCTACATCCATGGGGAGGTTCATCCACCATTCAATCCAACGGCGAGACACAGTCTTCATTTAACACATGAGTTAGAGGGAAGTTTAGTGTTCGACACTTCGGTGCTAAATGTCTCTTATCCTTTCTGCACGCCTGTCCTCTAGAATCCTGAATTCTCGAACTCCCGAAGGAGTTTGGAATATCTCCATGTGGCTCCAGCTTTCGGGCCTTTAGACTTACCCATGACACTGCATCCCAAACCTCTGGAGTCCCGAATTTCCAGACTCTCGAAGGGTCCACCCTCACACGTGGTGACATTATAAACATGGGGGAAAGGACAGGTTGGTCCCAACCACTCCACTCGCCGAATAGGCCAAGTAAGCAAGTTCCATGGGTACACACGGCAAGGTAGAGATGAAACGTGGCCCCTACCAGGGTGACATGTTTCACATTTTAATGGGCATGTAGGGTCTATGATATGTACGATTTCAGGTGACACGTGGCACGACAAACATGGGTCCATGTCACCCTAGGTGACGTCAACGTGCCATGTCACTCCGAACTAGTGGCCTTCCTACACCCTTAGATCTCATGGTCAAGATGAATCCATGTAGATCCCTTGATCTATAGCCTTCATTACTTCGTGACTTCAGTTTCGGGGGATCCATTGTGTGACTTCCTCCTTGCTCTCGAAGTGGTCAGCATCAGGCTGACCATAGTCTATATCTAACGGTTAGGGGAGGTCCCGAAGAATCCTCGGATCAACGGTCTTTGTTACTTTGCAACTTCGAAATTTAGAGGTTTTACCCGCTCCAACACACAATACTTCCGAATGCGCGAACTTTGAACTAGAAAATCAGACGGTTGACGCTTATCTTAGATGAATGGCCTACATATTCTCCGGGCTCTGGGCTTCAGAGCTTTCCATGCCTTGTATCATGCTTCCTTCCGTAGTTCCAAAATCTGAACACGCAAAGGACCTTGATTAGCGGTCCATGTGTCCTCAATAATGAGCAATCGATATCTACTCCAGCCTTTAGGAGTTATCGACCCAAAATGCAACACACCTTTGATTTTCTGGAGTGTTGAACTCTGAACCACGCTTGATCTATTTCCATGTGCACTTAGCACCAAATGCTAGGATTTACTCTGACCTTCGGAGCTTCGAGAAACTTGCATGCTCTTTCTATCACACTTCGATTTCACCGGATAACTGTACTTTCGGTTAACCGTTGATCTGCGGACATGTGTCCCTCTACTACCAACAACCTAGATTAACTTCAAGCTCCGGAACTTCAAAGAATTCACCTCTTTTATGACAAGCACACAAAATTCATCGAACTCGCGAAGCCCAAAGGACTCTGACGAGTTAATACCCATGCTTCTTTTCCAATACAACAACCATGAAAGACTTTGGCTCCTACCAACCAGATATGGTCCGCTCGTCCTCCAAACAAGGGAACTCCTCCCTTTAAAGAAACAAATATCTCTATCTTTCCTGAGCTTCGTAAGCTTTAAAATACTTAGGCTCTAGTGCTCGCTTTGCACTCTTTCTCCTCATCTTGAGACTTATAAAATCTCCTGCGCAATCCTTGTGCTCGCTCACCTTGAGATCCTTGCAACACTTCACTAAGTGTTGGCCTTGTGCACACTTTGCATCAGTCTCTCCTTTGAGATTTTATACTTAGACGAGTATATGTTCACTCCTCGCACTATGATTTTGGAAGAGAAACAATGGAAACTTATAGAACATCAAAGGTTCATTCATTCAACCATGGAATACACACACATGAATATAAACTCCAAAAATAGATAACACAATCATTACCTAATTAACTCAAATATAAGAAAACTCAGGCATTCAAATCATGCATTTCAATCCAAGTGCACGGGGTAAACAAAATACTTGTCTATTACAGTCGATCACCGACCAACTGACTGTGGGTGTTCACCTTTCCACCCAACCATTGGCTCAGAGGCATTCATTCTTAGCACTCTGTCCACCCCCGTGCCAAGCCATGATATCAGTAGGGAACCTTTGCAGTTTCTCAGGGTTTCTTTCTCTATCATAGTCTTTACGAGGTTTATCAGTTGCTCCCTCAGCATCAAGCTCACGAACTTTTTCTCAGGTTCTTTTTTCTACAAATTCTCATAGATCATTTCTCTTGTTCTCTTTAGTAACCATATCAACTTAATCTTCCTATTATTCCTCTCAGTCGGAGAGCCTCACACGTTCTTCCTCTTTTCTTCTTCATATGTGGGTCATGCATTCCCTCTCCCGGTGTGTCTCCTTTTTGTCTATCTTTGCATGTATTCTTTTGCACGCCTTTCTCCCCTTCAGGAAAGTTATGGACCTATCTTGTTCCTTTTGTCAAAAGGAAACTCAGGTCAATCTGGGCCTGCAAGAAAAATTTCCCTTTGTGGTACTTCGGGCTGACAATTTATGTCTCCCTAGCTAGACCCTCCATGCTTCCATTCATTGGGGTGGTTGATGGTTCAACCACCAATACTTTTCTTATTAAATGATTTTTCCTTGGGATCAGGATGGGGCTTATTATTTCAACAAGAGAAATTTGGGTTATTTTAACATAATGAACCCTCTCCATAATTTCCTCACTCTTTTTCCTCTAGTGATATCATGGCCAATACTTCAACGCTTCACCCCCATAGTCAGTCATTGGTAATATAAACAAAATATGCATTTACATTGTTCCCATGCCATAGCATGGTGATCATAATTAATGATTAATTACAAGTTGGGGGAAACAGGGGTATTACAATCCCCTCCCCCTTAAAAAGGAACATCGTCCTCAGTGTTCTTTCTTAGTAACACCTGTCATGCCTTTGTCATTCAGTTGCTTCAGAAATCTTGATCCTCTTCCTTGATCAAGTCCTTTCTAGACTCTTGGTCTTCATTACATGCCTTCAATAATCTTGGACAAGAGGCATATTAATCACAATTTCATGCGAAAACATTTTATTGTTGTGCAAAATTCAAGAGGAAAATTTTCATAATCTACCATAATATTTATCTGTGTAGTCTATGGATTTGCATCCACATGGATGTCTTGTTATCTGGGATCACTATTTTTCCTGGACATACCTATTATGTGCATGATCCCAATCAATAGTTTATAAGAATTATCAAAGTATCTTCTTCCTTGCAGACACTCACCCTCCAGGCCCAAGCTCAAGCATCCCCTTCTCTACTATACAGTTCCTCGGGCAATTCATATTTCCTTTCCAAGGAATTCTTACAAAAGAATAATTTCAGAGACTTCAATGAGTCTTAAAATATTTGAGGCATCCCTCAGACATTCTTTGCCGAGGCATCCCTCCGACTTGTGTTGCCACAACACAACATATTCTAAGTGATCGTGGCTTACCACAGGGTTCTCTTGTCCCAATCAATAGCCTTTTTCATTCTTTCTAGATTGATAGCCTTCACCTACCCTCCTGAGATAGATCTTTTTCGTCTCACCTATATCACAGGTATACAAAAATTATGAGATATTATCAACAATTTCAAATTCAGAATTTTCTTGCAAATCTATCACCCACATATTCCAATTTCCACATTTATTTTCAGATTTGTTCCAAACATGAACCAAATTCACAAGTATGGGACTTCCTCCCCATAGCAGTTTAGCTCAGCAAGTAATTGGTCTTCCTTATTGGATTACAACACTGCCATATCCAAGACCCTTTTCTTCCTGCAATTTCAACATTCCTTAGCCAAACAAATTGTTAGTTTTCATGCACATTATATTTTCAAAACTACGCATACTAACAGTCCAAGTAATTTTCATCTATTCAAGGGTACAGAGAAAAAGGAAATGTCATTATTTACATATGTATCTTTTCAACATACCAAATTTTCCAAATGTATCTCAAATATCGGTTGACTTTAATCAGTGTGCCAATATTCATGGCCACATCCATACCCAATAAACCCTTACATTGGGTTCAAGTTTGCCATACTTATGAAAAGCACCTTATCAGGGTGTGTTGGAGCTTAACCAACCTCTTCACCATATGGATTATTCATTCTTGTTCATTATTGCAGTAGGAGTGTGCTTCCTGCTATAGACTGATCATGATCCCAAATAAGTACACCTTAAACTAAAAGTTTATCTTGAATGCACCCAAGCATTCTTCCTTCATTAGTAACCAGGGTGCCAACGCTCCTGGCCACTACAAAATTAAAGTGGAGTATTGGAAGGTCCTCCTGCCTCAATGGAAAATCCATTTTCTTCCCTCTTATGAAATCATGCATTTCCTCAATGCATTCAATGCAATGTGCTAACTATGAGCACCTTTATTCCCGATTTCCATAGATTGGTCATTGTACCCATGGCACTCCTTACTCATGCATTTTCTTACAAGGATTATAACTCATCCTTGACTGGCATAGGCTTCCTCTCTCTATTATCTGGGTTCTTTTCTTGAATCATACTCTACTTGGGTATCAATGGCATACAACAACCACTCAAAATTTATTTGCATATCTTCAAGATAATAAAATATTTTCAGAAGGGTTTCCTACCAAATTCCTTCATACCTTATGTCACATAAGTATGAACATTTTTATACCTATTGTGGATGCTAGCACCCTCTCTGATATTACCCCATTAATGGTGCTTTATGGGTACTTTTAAAGTCCCTTCAACAATCTTTTAACAACAACCTTCTCATAGTCGTCCTCTTCTTCAGGTTGTCCATCATCGACAATTATCTTTCTCAACAGCTCCAATTTCTTTCTACACATGACATACACCAAAAATATATTAGTCGTCATGTAGATAAAATGTTTGTATCGTAGCCTTCAAATCAATAAAACATTTTTCTAGATATTCCCTAACATATCTTTATGCACTTCATTGCATTATCTTTAATGTTTCCCTGAGTGAAACACAAAAAAATTGCATTTTTTTCTACATTCATACAATCATCATCACTATGATGTCAAAACCTTTAATTTTATTAGTAAATCAATCTATCATACTAGATAAATACAATATTCGACAAGGAAGGGGTCAAGGAACCCTTCCCTCGTCCCACTCCTTCTATACAGTCTTGGACTTTCAGTCCAACTGAGTTATTTTCCAAGGCCTCAATGCCTTTACTTATCACAGCTTAACCAAGCCCATTCATTTAAATGTGCTTATTTATTCATTCTCCCTTTTCAATCTGTACTTGTTCCCACAACTGCACTTCTTAAGTTTACAACTCTGCTAAACAATTTAGAGTTCTTAGGGTGAGAAAAGTGTTCCTCCTTTTCTCCTTCTTTGCTTATGCAATCTACTTCTTATTGTGATCTTCCTGCTCTTTTCCTTGAGCAACCTTGGTTAGTCTCACCCTAACCCTTAGGATACATCAACATGCTTTAATAGAAAGCTTTTTATTCATAATGAATCATTAACCTATGCATTATGTACATTATCATTCAATTATCATAATTGTCAACATCCATTTGTTAATCTTCCATTCCTGCATGATGTTTTAAATTGTAATCCAAGATTCTTATATATATAGACTTGTATCCCATTGCTCAATTCTCAATAGTCATTAAGGTTGTGACTCTGTTCTACTAACAAAGTCTTCACACAGTTCCTTGACATGGAACTCCTTCAACATATAACTTCCTTATTGCATATCCTTCACTATATCTGATAGCCTCAACGTTGAGTTAGCTTCAGTTGTTTACCAAATATTCCATAAGGAAAATAAACATGCATCTTTGTTATGTATCCAGGTTATTTATCCACGCATATTCCTCATTTTGTTAACTTACATCAATGATGCACTTAACCACATGCATAATCATAAGCCTGTGTGTATTTACCATAAGTACATTTTGTATCTCACACACATCTTTTCATTAAAACCATTTAACTCATGATTGTTCACAATTGTTCTCATGCAGCCCTCAAAGGCATAATCATGTTGCCTTTTATCATGACAACATAGCGTCCTTGCTCCTTTACTCTTTCATCTATTTATACTATCATTTTTTGATGGAATGGAACACATTACCCTAAGGCTATCACTCAAAATGAAACTTTCATCACTCTTCATAATAGAGTCAACCATGCTTCCATGGTATTCATTCAATCTTGGCAAGTGAAAGTCTTGCCTTACTTTTTACTCATCTAGGAAGT
>ML844428.1:0-21223 GCA_009831015.1 Picea engelmannii | reverse complement strand
TATTATGCAAAACAGATTAAACGTATAGTAATGAGAAGGGACGTTGTATACCTTTGAGATGATCAGATAAAGTGATAGTATGAGTCTAAATGTAGGTGATCAAGAGTATAATGGTGGCAAAAAGTATAGGCAAAAAGGTACATTGTGTGGTCCTAACAGGTTGCTGACCAGTGTAAGTTCGTGTTGAGCCTGTGTGTAACCTCTCTCCAGGCGAGGGAGGTGATTGTTATTGAAGAGGCAGGTTTTACTAAGCCTGTGAGTGAATCTCTCTAGGTGAGAGAGTGCACGAAGGAAGGAGAGAGCTCTTGGAAGGAACCCTGTAGCTGCCACAGAGCTCGGAGATTTCCGGTCCGGTCTATTGCTAAAGCCCAAGGCTAGGGAGGTTAGCAGCCAAAGGACTATCTAGGTGACAAAGAAGGTGTATACTCCTGGGGTGGGACAGGCATGTGGGGAAGGAGAGTCTGTGGGAAGTGGGCATAAGTGGTTCCTGGGAGAGAATCCTCCCTCTTTTACGTGTATTCTTCCAGAGAGAGTTTGTTCGGAAGTGGTTTTCTCCTAGAGAGAGTCCAACACTAGCTACGGAGCTCTAAGACTTCCTGATCTAGCCTGTTGTCGAGACCCAGAGAGGGAGGTGAGGCACCGATGGGCTATGCTTGTGAAGGTGTATACTCCCGGGCGGAGTAGGCATGTGGGGAATGAGAGTCCGTGAGTAGTGGGCGTAAGAAGGCATCCTAGGAAGAATCCTTCCAGTTGTTCTGTGTTGTTTTCCCTGTAACCTCAGCCTAGCCTAGGATTCCTTGCTTTGGGGTGGAGCTTAGTCCCAGCTCGGGGGTGACCCATTGTTGAGCTTGATGAGCAATGTGGTCTAAGGCTGGGAGGTTCGTGGAAGGTCTGCACGTGGTTGGTGGAATTACCATAGTTTCAAAGATAAGTATCAACTTATGTTAAATGTTATGTTTTGCATGCCTGTGATGCTTATATTTTATCATGTATTATGTTGTGCAGATGAATTATTGTTAATGCTAGGGAATATTTATGTTAGCAGTAATTCTTATGTTTACTCTGAGTCAAATGTGTTTCATTTGCTTAAATGCATGTCTTATATATAGAATTAAGTATGAGAATGATGTTGTTCCACACAGTAGCGTCTGCCCATCCAGTGGGTTGGATGATGGTCGGGGGAGCGTTATAGAATGGTATCAGAGAGTTACAGTATGAAAGAGTGTTACAAAATGTTATCAGAGCCAAGGTTTCAACGCTGAGCCTAGATGGACCAGATAAGTGGTCTTTGAACCGAAATTTTTGAGAAGAAATTGTGTCCGGAGGGCCAATTTCAAACCCTAGAATGTTCCTGAGTGTCAAGGAGTTACTTGACCGTGTTACCAAGATCAGGAGGTTTAGTGGTATTTTAGAACCGCAGCTGGTGTGGTATATGGCCACCAGGAGAGAGAGAGAGCTCAACGCATGAAGCGTTGGAGCTGTAGGATCTTTTTGGGAGGAAAGGAGAACCCTCACGATCGTCAGATCTGGAGAACATGCACGAGGTTTAAAACCCTTTGAAGTTGCACAGGAGTGTGGAAATCGCGGTATGCGAAATTCTGAAACGATCTACATCGTAGATCGTAGGAGAGGAACTTGAATCGTTGGATCATTTCATAATTCGGGGATTGAAATGAGGAGAGACTTGGAGTCGCTACATTGCGAACTCCCGGTTACCGAAAACTCGAAACCCCGAAATCCTGAAATGACGAAAGGATCTGCGTCGTAGATCTAAGAGAGGTCTAACCATTGTATTTCACTTGGAAGGGATGTGGGCACATGGATGTGTACCACGTGCCAGTAGGTCGAGAAGAAAAGCGAGAGTGGTGGGACCCGACAATGTCACCATAGGTGATGTGGACCCTCCTGAGTGTGCCACTTGCCACTATGGATGTGGTAGACAGTTCTGCTCTGTGGACCCAGAGGGTAAAGGAAATAGAATTTTCAGAATTCGGGGATTGTAGTGACAAGAAGTTGGGAGTCACTGCATCGTGAACTCCCGGGTACCGAAGACCCGAAAATCGAAGAGCCGAAATCCCAAAATTTTCGAATACAAAAGAATTGTTGAGGATTTAACTGTTGGATCCTCATGGACCAAAACCTTGAAACCCGAAGTCTCAAAAATTGCAAAGCTGAGCAGAGATCGGAAAATTCATGAAATTGAAACATTTTCTTAAATTGGATTGTTTATGAATGATGAAGGAATTGTCAAGAAACGAAGTCTTGACAAATTCTAGTCGTCTGTGCATTTGTATTGCAGAAGGTTGACGAGTGCCAAAACTGATTTGAATTGCCACAAAGTGCAAAGAAATGGAAGAGACACATAATGCTTCCAGTTCAAAAAATGAAGCTCAGAAGAGATAGCATAGAACTTTTGTATGTAGAGTGTGCATATCCAGTGCAAGGAGTGCTTATAGAGGGAACTTGTTTTAAGTTCGAAAGACTCCAGGAGACGAGCGTAGAGTGTGCCAGGAGGGCACCAGAAAGTGTTTTGGAAAGAAAATTGTAAAGCCGAGCAGAGATTGGAAAATTCATGAAATTGAAACATTTTCTTAAATTGGATTGTTTATGAATGATGAAGGAATTGTCAAGAAACGAAGTCCTGACAAATTCTAGTCGTCTGCGCATTTGTATTGCAGAAGGTTGACGAGTGCCAAAACTGATTTGAATTTCCACAAAGTGCAAAGAAATGGAAGAGACACATAATGCTTCCAGTTCAAAAAATGAAGCTCAGAAGAGATAGCGTAGAACTTTTATATGTAGAGTGTGCATATCCAGTGCAAGGAGTGCTTATAGAGGGAACTTGTTTTAAGTTCGAAAGACTCCAGGAGACGAGTGTAGAGTGTGCCAGGAGGGCACCAGAAAGTGTTTTGGAAAACACCATCGAAGCCTTTGAAATATTCGAAATCCTTCAAGTTAGGGAGGAAGTCAAGTCCAGAAGAATTGATGCCAAGATATTTGGAAAGAAGTCATTGAGAACCTGAATGGACGGTAGGAATCCTTGGAGGTAAGACTGTGCAGAGGAAAGCACCGAGAAAACAGAATCATTGAGGGTTCTGTGGAAGCTCTGCCAGGAGGGCATTGAGCAAGTGCATAGAGTGCACAGAAGAAATCTATTATGAGATCAGAGGAAGGAGAAGTGTTGAGAAGGAAGACAAAATTTCTGAGAATTCTATGAGACTCTGCCAAGAGGGCATTGAGAAAATGCACAAGATGCATTGAGAAAATGCATAGGATGCATTGAGAAGAACTCTATTTTGAGTTCAGTGAGAAGACAAAGTCACTGAGGATTCTGGAGAACTTTGCTAGGAAGGGCATCAAGTTGGTGCAAGTGTGCATCGAAGGAACTCTTTCAAGTTCTAAGATAGGATAAGTGTCATAGGAAGACACTCACAGGGTTACTGAACACCCTGTAGGCTCAGCAAAGCGTGCTTGAGAAAGAAGTTGCCAGAGGGCACCAATATCCATTTGAAGGAGAAGGCAAGGGTTGAATCCCTTAGAGGTTCAAGTTCTGAAGCTTAGGAAGGATAGTGTTGTTGTGCACAGAGTAACAACAAAGAGGAGCAGGAGGTCGAGAAACCCTTTGAGGTTTCACAGTCGACAAAGCTCAGGAGGGATAGCGTTCCTAAAACACAGACGAGATTCAAAGGAATTGAGCTCGCAGGGGAAGCGAAGGTCGAGGCCTTTGAAACTTCGGAAAATATTCCAAGGGGAAGGAATAAGTTCTAAAGCTCAGGAGGGAGCATAGCTGTCATTAGATCAACTGGAGAGGAAGAGATTTGGGTCGTTAGATCTAGTGCAAAGAACCGATAGTCATCGGATCCAGAGGAAGGCACACTGAGTTTAACCTCTGGGAGGTCGCAAAGGAGAGGAGCCATATGGACAGTGGAGACACTTCGTGGATGAAGTGCCGAAGTTGCGAGAGTCATTGGATCTTACAAAGAAGCAAGGGGATTAAGGCTGAGTATCTTCTGATACTTTGAAGCTCAGAAAGGATAGCGACCGTCAGATCTGGGTCAACGACAGTCATTGATCTCATTCAAGAAATCGCAAATTCGGGGTTCATGAGTTCGGAGGGCAGACCAAATTCTTGGTTCCATGAAGTCCCGAGTCGCAAGGAGCAGGGAAGGAGATCCAAACCGTTGGATCTAAGCCACGGGAGAACTGATGGATTAGAACCTCCATGTGGTATCACGTATCAGGGGTTTGGGGGTTGAAAGAAATTCTTTTTGACTGCGAGGTCGCGAAGTGATGAGTGCTGAGGGCTCGTAGAACACATGGCACATCCGTTAGGTGGGGACTGTGTGGTTGAAAAGTGGCGTAACAATAAGCACCCAGAGAAAGAGGAAGCGGGTGACAGGTGCTGGACACACATCGCCTGGAAAGGAGTCAACTCATCGCTGACTTTTGTGTCTCGGGGATTCGCAAAGGAGGAGCATGAGGGCTCAACACTTCAACTCACAAAGTCTCGAGTTGCAATTAGTGCTAGAACTTATCCCTAGCTGGTGGTTATGTGTGGAAGCCACTAACAAGGAGGAGCCATACCCATATCACATCTCTGGTATCGATGTATGTTGAAAGAGGAGTCAAGGGTATTTGACTCACGAACTCATGAGTTGCGAGAGGCGCTTGCGCTAAGGTAAGGTCATGGTTGCATGGAAATGTGAGGCTCGTGCCTGGCATCAATTTGCGCAGGGCGGGTTTTCGTGAAGGACCTGTGGATCGAATTCATTGGAGGTTCCAACAGGGAATCAAAGGAGTCGCTTCGGCTCGAGGAGAATTTAGAATGATCCTGTGCAGATCTTGGCCCGAGGGTTGGAGGTCTACATCAAAGCTGAAGTGTTGGTTATAAGTTTGATAAAAGAAGCATGAAAGCTTCTACTGCTATCAGATATTCAGGTAGTATAATTTTTAATGGCAGCCATGCAAGTATGAGTTTTTATCACTCTTTTTGCATAATTGTTGAAAGGAAATTTTGGTAAGAATTTCCTCAACCAGAGATATGTTAAAAAAATCACATGATTATATGATTGAATGCATACCACTGGATGTGGTAAAGGATGTAGGCCTATATTAATTCAAATCTTTTTAGCTTCTAAATGCACACATTGACATAGTAGAATGTCATGTTAATTTGGTTATGGGGTAATAAACAAAGAATTAAAGATAAAAACTGGTTATAGGAATAAATGTCAGTAAGCTAGTCATGTATGAGACCAGGATCTGATTGAATATGACAAGGTATGGAGAATGTGGCAACACATTGGCCAAAATTCCAACTCATGGATGGTGAGATACATGACTGAGATAGAGAGCATTATGTAATTCAATGCAAGGTGCACTGAATAAGAATGCATTGAGAATTGCACGCATGCATAATGAGTGATAGAATTGTATACTAAATGCAATGGTTGAATATGTTTTGTAAGTATATGCATATATATTATTGCATGGAAATAATTATACTAATGGCTAAAATGTTGCTAACCCCTGAAGTTGAGAACATTTCAGGAACTGTTAAACATTGCAACAGGAAAGTTACAAGCCAGGTAGTGTTAAGTACCTATACCAGATCTACAAATATACTTAATAAATAACCAAGAATAAACCATAAACCATTCACCATAACAATGAACACAAGAAATATCCAAAAACCTTGAGGTAGGGTAACACCATATATTAATCCTTATGGAAGGATAAAAATCCTCAAGCAATCCTTGCTTGTACAATCACAATATTCTTCACTATGTTTCATTACATTGCCTACACTTCTTTATATAGCTCTCTCTATCTCCTAGGAACCTTCTAGAGAGCCTTCTCACATTTATTACATCCAACTACCATAGTGGGCCTTTATTAATATAGTGGACCTAGTCCACCTTACATTGAATGACCACATTCCCATATATTAAATGACTTTCACTAATAACACATAACTACATTCCCATTGGGTACCTCCCTAGGTACCCCATATTACCTCCCTAGGTATACTACATTCCATCCTCCTTCACATGTTTCATCCTCGAAACATGAGAAGAAACCATACAATATGACCGGCTAAGCAATGTAGCTAACTGGTACCAAGTACGACCATCCATCCATTCCAATGGAAGTCGAACATGATGTCTATATGCTACCTTTCCACCCTTATCTTTCTCTGCATCATGTTGGGGTTGCCATGGGATTGTTTCTGTAGCTTGAGCTCTTCCCGTAGTGTTGGTAGTCCTCCATCCACCTCTTGATCGGTTTCCTGTCTGGTGCCCTGCTGGTGCATTGCCTTGATGACTTTTGTGTCTCTATATGATGTGGATGGCGATATACAACAACTGTAGGAATTTGTTCTTTTTTCTTCAAACCTGCAACACTTTGTGCCTTTGAGTCAATGACCTCCTTAGCTTCCTGATTATGTCCTTCTTGTAGTTTTTCTTCATCTCCTTCTGTAGACTCTGCCTCTGATTCAACTTCAGAATGGGCAATAACTTCTTTGCTAGCTTCCATGGGTCTAAATGTGCTTTTGGTGCATCAGAAGTAGAATACTTGGGTCATCTGGTTGGAAAGGATGGCGTCATGGTGGATCCGAAAAAGATTGAAGCTATGCAAGACTGGCCACACCCAAAGACTCTCAAAAGCTTGCATGGATTTATGGGCTTAACATGGTATTATCGCAAGTTTGTTAAGAACTATGGAAAGATTGCAGCGCCTCTCACTGCTCTCCTAAAAAAGAACTCTTTCACTTGGACTCCAGCCGTTGCTCAAGCTTTTCAAAACTTGAAGATGGCCATGTGCACCACTCTGGTTCTGGCCCTTCTTGATTTCACAAAGACCTTTGTGTTGGAATGTGATACCTCAGGGAAAGGAATCGGCGTTGTCCTTATGCAAGAGGGTCGACCTTTGGCCTTCACCAGTAAGCAATTGTCTGAAAGGAATCTGGGCAAACCCATTTATGAAAAGGAAATGTTGGCTATTCTGCATGTCGTTGATCTGTGGTGCCCTTATTTCCTGGGGCAATGCTTCCAAATTAAGACCGACCATCAAAGCCTCAAGTACTTTCTAGAACAATGCATTTCCTCCCAGGAGAAACAAAAAACGGTGACTAAGCTCTTTGGTTATGATTATGAGATAATTTACAAGAAGGGCAAAGACAATGTAGTGGCAGATGCACTGTCCCAAAAATATGAAGAAGAAGGATCCCTTTTTTCCCTTTCCTTCATTGTACCCGATTGGCTCCAAGCTGTGCGCCAGGAATGGCTTCAAGATCCCAAAAGTTTGCATCTGATCCAGCAATTGCAGACCAAGGCTCCATCTCCCCCAGGATACTCTTGGCTCCAGGATGAGCTTCAATACAAAGGCCGTTTGTATTTAAGTAAACAATCAAAGCTTAAATCCACGGTACTTTCTGAGCTTCATGCTACACCCACAACGGGGCACTCAGGGTTCACCAAAACATATGACAGGATCAAACGTTCTTTTTTCTGGGATGGTATGAAACAGGACATCCGTAATTTTGTCATTGAATGTGAGGTGTGTCAACGCAACAAGGGAGAAACAGTCAAATCTCCGGGCACACTACAACCTCTTCCGATTCCACCTGCTATTTGGAAGGATATCTCTATGGACTTTATTACCAGCTTACCCAAATCAGGGAATAAATCAGTCATAATGGTGGTTGTGGATCGCCTTTCCAAGTATTCTCATTTCTGCACTCTTCAACACCCATTTACTGCATCCACGGTGGCTCAACTTTTCATGGACCAGGTCTTCAAGCTTCATGGCATGCTGCACTCTATTGTTTCTAATCGTGACCCAAGTTTCACAAGAAATTTTTGGCAAGAATTGTTTAAGCTACAGGGCACCCAATTGCATCTCAGCACAACTTATCATCCCTAGACTGATGGTCAAACGGAAGTTGTCAACAAGTGTTTGGAAACATATCTGAGGTGTTTTGCCTTTGAAAAACAACATCAGTGGGCTCAATGGCTACCCCTAGCCGAATGGTGGTACAACGCTTCCTACCATACAGCTACTCGCGTGACTCCTTTTGAAGCGGTTTATGGACAGAAGCCACCTTCAGTTCTCTCATACTTATCGGGTACCTCGAAGGTCCAGGTGGTTGAGCAAACACTTACAGTTCAAGAGGATATTCTTCGTACCCTTAAAGAGAACTTGGTCATGGCACATAATTGCATGAAGCAACAAGTAGATCAAGGTCGCTCTGAACGTCAATTTGCAGAAGGGTATCAGGTGTTTTTGCGAATGCAACCATATAAGCAAACTTCCCTCAAGGCCAAGCATTGTCAGAAGCTAGCACCCAAATTGTATGGTCCTTATACAATTCTCAAGCGTGTGGGACAAGTCGCATATCAGTGAGCTCTTCCCAGTCAGTTGACGCTACATCCAATTTTTCATGTTTCATGCTTAAAGAAGGTGATTGGAACTAGGTGCCAAATTCAAACCAACCTTCCCGAGTTAGCTGAAGAAGGATCCATTTGGCTACAACCAGAAGCATTTTTGGACCAGTGTGAGCATCGCCTGCGTCAGAGAACCATCAAGGAAGTTCTATTCTAGTGGAAAGATACGACTCCAACAGATGCCACTTGGGAAACAACTACCATTCTGCAACAGTTTCCACATCTCAAGCCTTGAGGACAAGGCTATTTTTAAGGGGGCGACCATGTTAGGGTCCTAACCCGCACATAGGTAGATCAATATATTCATATGTAATAAAGGTCAATATTAATAAGGCCTTTCAATAAAATAGAATAAGGCGGATGTAAGAAGATCTAATAGAAGCTTCTGCTTCTAGAAGGATCTTCCTCTAGATGCTTCTCTTGATAGACATATTTAGTATAAATAAGGGTCAAGGGTATGAAAACCCTAGCTTGGAGATTATTATAACAGAGCATTGCTCGATTGGAGGTTGCCCCCTCGAAGAGGCCTATGAACATTGCTTTCTGAATCAAAGTGTTATTTTTGTTGTTGTTCTTATATCATTTTGTGTTATTGTGGAGATTATGCCAGATATATTACTATTATTCTGCCATTTCTAACTTTTTATTTATGTTCTGCATATTTATTATATCTGGTATCTTGCAAGTAGTCACAGGAATAGAGACTACATAGAATTTTATGTTCAGAAAATTGAAATAATGAACTTACTGTTATTAATTACGAACATGCATATGCATAGAATGACGAGTCATTCTATTTGGTCAAGTTGTTTGGTAATTGTGATTGAATTGCCAGGTGTAGGAAATTCTAAGATTATTGCATAAGATGTTGTACATGTTGAATTATGATGTACATAAAATATTGACAATTTGTTGGCAGTATGCAAGATGAAGTCTTGCAGGAAAATTGTATGCAGTTTGATGCCTATGGAAAATCACAAGGATGGTTGCATTCATAATGTGGCAACAACCAAGATGAATCATGAAATAGAATGTCATGTTTTGGGAATAAAAGTTGAATTTCCTTTTGAACTAATTGGAATTCCTAAATGAATTCCTTTATGTTCTCTCAGGATAACTGCATGTGGTTGATGCATATGAGATGATGTTGATAAAAGTTAAATGTTGGCTACAAAGAGTATCTCGGGAAGATACTGCTTGGAAACCTTAGAAGGTAGTTGGAACTCCTGGAGCCACGGTGCTCTAAGACTTTCGGTCCGGCCTATTGCTGAAGCCCAAGGAAAGGGAGGTGTAGCACCGATGGACTGTGCTTGTGAAGGTGTATACTCTCGGATGGGACAGGCATGTGGGGAATGAGAGACCGTTGGTTGGAGTACTGCCGAGGTTTGAATGGTTGGAGTGTTGTTGAGGTTTGGTACCTTGGCCTAGACCATGTGGATAAGGATTGTGGACCATGGTTATCTTGGGAAGCCATTTCCCTGATGGAGTCATAGCCCTGCTCCAGGGTGGAAGGTCTTCTCACTCAAAAGATAAGTACAATTCTCTATTTATTGTATGTTGTGTATGTTGTATACAGTTTTAATGTTATTAAATTTGGTTGTATATACATATATATACATTGCATATATGCTTGCATTACCGCATCCATGACTGTACCTAAGGTGTCTCATATTTCATTACTTAAGAAATATATATACTTCATGCTAATCATGTAATTGATTGGAATATGATTCAGGTGGAACCCGAAGGTGTCCTGTAAGTGCATCATGTGCGCATATTGGATAGGACAATAAAATAGCTCCAGAATCAAGCTATTGATCTTGTAAAGGTCTAGCGAACCTGGTATGGTCTCGAGGACGTGACATGGGAGCATGAGGACGCTATACGGGCATAATACCCGCATATTTTTGAAGATTTTGGAAATCTTGTTGATGCCGTGTGAAAGTTTCACTGAGGACAGTGCAAAAATAAGAGAGGGGGATTGTAATGTCCCCAAGGTCGAGCCTTGTTGTAAATCATGTTTATGAAATGAATTGTAATTATGTTTTATAGGCTGGTGAGCCAAGTTAATATAAGCTGGTGGGCTTATGTGATTATTAGGCCAGAGATCCTAAGTGTTGAAGGCCAAGAGCCTGATTTTATACATGTATCTATGCAGAACATTAATAAAATTATAAACATCGCTGCATGCAGACTGACCATGATGAATGAGTGATGGGGGACTAAGCTTCCATAGAGTGGGAAAGGGATTAGGGGCTGGAAGGTGGGAAAAGGGACTAAGTGTTGAGCCTAGGGGCTTAAGTCCTTATGGAATAATATTTTAATATTATTCCAAAAGACATGTGAATAATATGTTTTATCCTAAGTTCTTTTGGAAGGACAAGCAACTTCCAAATGGAAGGAACACGTGCTAAAGGAATGCATGCAGTTGCATGGGTGATAAGTGTCAACCTAGGCACATGCAAATAAAATGGTTGAGATGAGCCGTGTTGGGGTTCCTCCTCCATTCCACCATCAACCATCTAAACATGAGTCCCATTTGACCTCTACAAGATACCCTCTTGCAATTCTGAAACCAGGGAAAAGGTTTGTGTTGATTCTTGGGAAAGCCGGTACACCATCTGTTCTGAACCGTCGAGCCAGTGTCGACCCCTGCGTGGATTTCTGGTCACGCGTCCATGAGAAAATCACAACCGTGAGTCTATTCCTTGATTGTTGAGCTGGTTGGGTTGAATTATGTGACTGAAACATGTTTGGGAAGCCCATGACTGTATATCCAGTTGACTGTTAGGGCCACACAGTGTTGGACTACGCGTGGCTTGCTGACCAGTGTAAGTTTGTGTTGATCCTGTGTGTAACCTCTCTCCAAATGAGGGAGGTGATTGTTATTGAAGAGGCAGGTTTTAATAAGCCTATGAGCGACTCTCTCCAGGTGAGAGAGTGCGCAGAGGAAGGAGAGAGCTCCTGGAAGGAACCCTGTACCTGCCAAAGAGCTCGGAGATTTTTGGTCTGGCCTGTTGCTGAAGCCCAAGGTAAGGGAGGCTAGCAACCGAAGGACTGTCTAGGTGACAAAGAAGGTGTATACTCCTGGGGTGGGACAGGCATGTGGGGAAGGAAAGTCTGCAGGCAGTGGGCATAAGTGGTTTCTAGGAGAGAATCCTCCCTCTTTTACGTGTATTCTTCCAGAGAGAGTTTGCTGGGAAGTGGTTTTCTCCCAGAGAGGGTCCAGCACCAGCTACAGAGCTTTGAGACTTCCTGATCCAGCCTGCTGCCGAGACCCAGAGAGGGAGGTGAAGCACCAATGGAATGTGCTTTTGAAGGTGCATACTCCTAGGCGGAGCAGGCATGTGGGGAATGAGAGTCCGTGAGTAGTGGGCGTAAGAAGGCATCCTGGTAAGAATCCTTCCAATTGTTCTGTGTCGTTTTCCCTGTAACCTCAGCCTAGCCTAGGATTCCTTTCCTTGGGGTGGAGCTTAGTCCCAGCTCGGGGGTGACCCACTACTGAGCTTGATGAGCAGTGTGGTCTAAGGCTGGGAGGTTTGTGGAAGGTCTGCACATGGTTGGTGGAATTACCACAGTTTCAAAGATAAGTATCAGCTTGTGTTAAATGTTATGTTTTGCATGCCTGTGATACCTATATTTTATCATGTATTATGTTGTGCAGATGAATTATTGTTAATGCCAGGGAATATTTGTGTTAGCAGTAATTCTTATGCTTACTCTGAGTCAAATGTGTTTCATTTTCTTAAATGCATGTCTTATATATAGAATCAAGTATGAGAATGATGTTGTTCCGCACAGTAGCATCTGCCCAGCCAGTGGGTTGGATGACGGCCAGGGGAGTGTTACAGAATGGTATCAGAGCGTTACAGTATGAAAGAGTGTTACAGTTAAGGATTATTTGATCATACGGAGGCCCAAGTGAAGAGTATCATCCACAAATTGTAGATGTGATAGAGAATTGATATTGGGATGGAGGGAGTTCCCTTTGATGCTCCTAGAATTCATAGTTTGCACGATGAATCTACCCAGACCTTCCTCCAAGATAATATGTAAGAAAGGAGAGAGGTGATCCCCTATATAATTCCTCTCAAGGGATTGAAGGTAGGAGATGGAGAACCATTGATCATGATAGAAAATAAACCATACAAGATCAAGTTCTTGATCCAAAGGATCCATTCTAGAAAAAAATATAAAGGACACCAACATTCTCTAGAGAAAGTTCCAATTTAGAGGATCATATCCCTTCAACATATCTAATTTAATCAACATTCCTTGTTTATTATTCATTTTCAAAGAATGGATTGACTCGGGGCTAAAATAATTCCATCAATAACAAAATCCCCTCATTCTAGTGAAATGATCTTATCCATTATCGGTTTTAATTAGTTTGTGATTATCTTAATTATAATTTTATAAATCACATTGCATAAAGAAATGGATCGAAACTTATCTGAATTTTTCACCTCCCATTCCTTGGGGATCAAAATGATGAAGGTTGAGTTGAAATCGTGGAGGATCATGCCCAAGACTCTTGATTCTTCGACTACCTCCCAAATCTCCTCTTTCCAATGATCTTCCAACAAGCTTAGAAAAAATATGTTGTGAAACTATTAGGTTCTGTAGATTTCCCTATTGCCATCTCTTTGACTACTCCCTCCGCCTCTTCCAAAGATGTTGGCCAAGTCAGACTAAGGTTATATTCAAGAGAGAGTAAGTTTGGGTTTTCCCTTGTGATTACTCAAATTTATTCTTCTCGATCTTTGACATTTTATTTTAAGAATTGACTAAAGTGGCTTATCAACTCATTCTCAATGTTTTCATTCATCTCTAGTTTCTACCCCTCTGCAGCCTTTAGGGATGTGATACGATGTTTAATTATTCAATTAAGGAGAGAGTTGTGGAAGAAGAAAGTGTTCTTGTATCCTTACATGAGCTAGCATATTCATTATTTTTTCTTCCACAATATCTCTTCTTGTTTGTCTCTCTAGTTGTGTTGTATTATTATATTATTTGCAGTGAAAGTCTAGTCGAGGTGGATCGAATGGGAGTGGAAGTCAAAATCAAAGTAATAAAACGAGCAAAGTAAAATTTGAAGTGATCGACAACAAGTCGAAGAGGTCAAGTGACAAGAGGTCATCAGGAAGTCATGTGGCAACCGACTGAATTCTGAATGGAGGTCAACTAGTAGTTGATTGGTAATCTGTCTGCTAGTCGACTGTAACAAAATCTTGGTATTCGCAGGATTTGTAGCCAATGATCTACATGGATCTGTAACCATTTTTTTTGGCGCCTTTATTTATGGATTTTCCTACTACAAATCTTTTAAATAAGGTGTGTTGTAACTATATTATGTTGGACGTTGTACTTTATCTTCATGCTTATCTTTAGTAGAAGGTTGTTGGTCATGTAGATGTAAGACGAATTGGCTGCTAGGTTGTTCTTGTGTAAGCGAGAGGGTATGATGTCGATTGTGTATTAGGTGTAGACCAATGTTAGACATGTAACCTTTTGTTATGAATGATTAAGACAACAAGAGAGAAAGACACTCAAAGAATATTGGTTTTCCCATTTGGGTTTCTACAGTAAAATCTATGTGTATTGTGTGATTTCTTTGTCATTTATTTTCTAGATTAAATTTTTCTTCCTCTCTTCTATTAGGTTTAGATTGGAAGTATATTTCCTAACATGTGGTATTAGAAATTGGTTTGACAATATTGGATTTGAGTTGAACCCTAGGTCTAGTAAGAGTCATAAGTTAGAGATATTTAAAGTTGTGTCTAAAAGAATGGCAAGTAGCTTGAGAATAGAGATTGAAAAATTCAATGGCCAAAATTTTGAGTTTTGGAAGCTTAAAATTGAAGATATACTTGTAGATAGAGAACAATGGGCAACATTTTGTGTAGGTACAATTACGACAAATATGTCAAGGGAGAAATGGGAGAAACTAGAAAGAATGGCAAGGAGTACGATTCGACTGTGTCTTTTAGATTTAGTGTTGTTGAAAGTCTCGGTGGAATACTCAACCAAGAAACTATGGGACAAGTTGGGGAGCGTGTACTGGTAGAAATCCCTAGTAAATAAGTTGTTCCTTAGAAATAAGTTGTATCTTCTGAGGATGAGTGATGGCAGTTCGATAACTAATCATTTTAATGCGTTCAATACTATAATAAGTCAATTATCATCTATAGACATTAAAATCACTAAGGAGGAGAAATGTATTATCCTATTATATTATTTGCTATAATCCTAGGGTATACTAGTCGTGGCTATAGGGAGTAATTCAACTACATTAGCACTAGAAGACATGGTTGCATCTCTACTGATAGAATAAATGAGACGAAAGAACATGGAAGGATCGATTAAAGATGCTTTAATGGTGAGAGGTTGAGCAATTGACAAAGATAAAGGAAAATTCTTGAGTAGAAATTCTACGTCGAAGGGTAGATCCAAATCCCCGGTTCAATCAACGAGAAGGTGTTGGAAATTTGGTAAAGTTGAGAATTACAATAAGGAATGCAAGTTGAAGGTGATAGAATTTAGTACGAGATTCTATGAGAAGCACTCGATTGAGAGAAAGACTACTCCAGATAAAGGAAACGATGTGTATCTGGGGTTGACCAGTACCTAGTTGGATCAAGATGTTTGGTTGATCAACTCAGGATCATCCTATCATATGACACCTCACAGAGAATGTTTTTGTGAATATGAGATATATGGAGGAGATGTGTTCTTGGGGGACGAATCAACAACCAAAATTGTTGGACCCGAAAGAGTTTGATTGATACTACGGGATGGGAAGAGTAGAAACCTTCTAGGTGTGTTACATATTCTAGGTTTTCCAAGAAACTTGATATCTATTAGCAAGACGAGTGATGTAGGATTGCACACTCTATTTCATAAGGATACGTGCAAAATGGTTAGGGGTGAAATTGTATTAATGAAAGGAGTTCGGATTGGAACCCTATACAAGTTGTCGGGGAATGTTGACTCAATTGTATGCAACAACATTGTTGTTCCTGAAGTCGAATTCACTACAAATCATCTCAACTCATCTTGAGCTGAGCCAATTCAAATCGACTAGAAAAATATTCGTCAACTTGTTGAACCAACCATGTTATGACACAACAGGATGGGACACATTGGAGAAAAAGGACTTAGAGCTATGCATAACAAAGGTATGGTCAAGTGTTTTCCTGAATGTAATTTAGAAGTCAATTTTTGTGAACATTGCATATATGGAAAACAAAATCAGGTGAGGTTCCCATCTGGAGAGACAAGGGAAAAGGGGATTCTAGAATTATTTCATAGTGATGTGTTTGGGCCTGTAATAGTCCCTTAACTTGGTGGATCCATGTATTATGTCTCCTTCATAGATGATTTTTCCCGGAAGACATGGATATATTTCTCGAGGAAGAAGTCATAGGTTTTCAAGAAATTCGAAGAGTTTAAATATCTTGTGGAAAACTAGACAGATAAGAAGATCAAGGTGTTGAGAAATGACAATGGTGGTGAATTCCATGGAAAGTATTTTGAGCAGTTCTGCAAGCAGTGTGGCACAACACACCAAAATACCACACCATATACCCTACAACAAAATGGAGTTATTGAAAGAATGAAAAGAACATTGATGGACAAGGCAAGGAGCATGCTCAATGGTGCTAGGCTCACACAAGAATTATGGGTTGAAGTAGTTGACATTGAAAATTATTTATTGAACATGTCCCCTTCATTTGAATTAGTCGACTAGACTCCACATGAGGTATGGTTTGGTAAGAATCCTTCACTTTCACATCTCAAAGTATTTGGTTGTGATGCATGTGTGCATATTCCTAATGAAAAGAAGAGCAAGATGGACACGAAGGAAGTCAAGTGTATTTTCATTGGATAAAAAGAAGGAATGAAAGGATATAAGCTCTTGGATCCTGCATCAAGAAGAATAATGTACATTCAATATGTGGTCTTCAAAGAAGTCAAAGGGAAGTTTGATTTTGAAGTGGTTCATATAGAGAAAAATCCATAGAAGGTGAAGTTTGAACTAAGGAATGAAGAAGATGATTCAGATGAGTCGATTTAATTATATGAAGAAGTGTAAAAACCAACCCTAGTTGTAAGGAGGTCTAAACAAGGAAGAAAATCAGTTCAAAGGTACAATCCACTTGACTTTTGTTATGCACTTCTGTTAACTGCCATTGACGAGGAGCTCAAGTCGATCAGGGAGGCACTTGACTAGGTAGAGGGTACACTCTGGATAATGTAGGTGGATACTGGATACTTGTTCCACTAATTCAGAATGGTTCCACATCTTGGCAGTTTTTCTATGGTTTTTCAGGTCCCAAACACCCGAGGTCATTTTGAGGCCCTAAACAACATTTTTTGATGTGGAAACACCCAATAGATCACCAAAGGAATATATTGGGCTATTCTAAATATGCACTCCTTGGCTAGACCTTTCTGACACAGAACCGAGCAACATAAACAGAGATTATGTGCCAAATTTTCACCCCTAGGAAGTTGATGTATTAATTAACCACATCAGGGGCCACAAACCTTTTGTCATTTCATCTTCTGGGGTTAGGATTTTGGATGTTTAGGGTTTTCTCATTAATACTTTATGTTGAAAGGCCTTTTCAAACTCTTTCTAATCAACTGTTGTCAAATGAGTATAGTCATCACATCTCTATCTTTAGAGATTAGCTACCACCATTCTAGCCAGCTTGTGTGCTTTTCATTTTACAGTCTTTTCTATTTTAGATAGTCATTAATAGAATATGAGTTTAATTGTATTACTATGTTTCTTGCAATATCTCTATGTGTTTCCTTGTTATATATTTTCTTTCATGTCATTCTCAATATAATCTGAATCAGTGGTATCAAATTAGTGTGCTCGTTGTTGTTTCTTAGTGCATGTACCTGGCGAGGTCAAGGTATAGAGAGTTGGGTCTCAAGATAGTTTCTCTTAAGGACAATCACTCTCACCAGCACAAGCAACCTCCCATGGTGGAAGAAAAGAAAGATGACAGAGCAGGATATCCTATCAAATTGTTTCTTGAGGAAGCCTTCGTGCAATAAAGGAACTAGATGATGGATAATTTCTCCTAGATCCTTCGACGAGGGTAACACCTTCAACTAGCAGTCACTTTGGAGGTATGATACCCTTCAAGGTACAAGTTAACTTTGATATTCCTTTATTTAAAGGCTAGATAGATGTCGACGCTTTGGAAAAATGGTTAAGTCTACTAGAGGTTATTTCTTTGTCCAAAATTTTTCCAACATTGAAAAAATCACCTTTGCACTCCTTAAAGATCTCCCCCATGCCAAAGATTGGTGGGAAACGTACAACGAGAAACATGTTGGATATGAATCCGCAATTTTTGGGCCAGAATCCACTTGGGTCACTTTTGTTGATTCCCTCAAGGACAAATACTACCCTGTTGCAAACTATGATGACCAATACATGAGATGGACAACTCTGAGTCAAGAGAGAGACCAGATGGTGCTAGAGTACATCAACATATTCCATACATTGTGCACAAAGTTGAGTATTAAAGACTCTGAGCGACACTTAGTCCTAAAGTACCACAATGTCCTACATAGGCACATCCAAACATATATGGATTTCCTAGACATATTCTCACTAGGAGCCACTTACCGATATGTTTTCAAGATTGAGAAAAAGTTCAAGAAAAAGAATAAGAAGGATTTTAGCTCTGGAAATCCATTACAGCAGAAGAACGGTAAAGGTGGCCCTAACTCCCAAAGAAAATGATATAGAAAGGATTTCCAGCCCCAGGACAACCAGTCCAAGCTACCAACAAAGAATGGTAATGGTAAGTCAAGAAGGACATTAGAAAGTGGTGTGAGATCCATAAAATCCCTTGGCATGACACTGATGAATGTCACTCCAAATAGTCATTGTTGGCTGAGAAAAAATCCCGAGAGTCAAATTCCGACTTAGACTCTGATTCAGAACTGAATAAGGGAAAACAAATCATTGATTTTAAACCTAGTTTCATCGTCGCTACCGCAAAAGTCTAGCCAGAGGAACCAAAGGAGCCTGAAGAAGGGGAGCACCTCCTCCACTCACAAATGTGGGTGAAGGGGACCCCCAACCATTTCATTGTTGACAATGGTATCCAGAAGAACCTAATATCAACAAAGGTGGTCAATATAGTGAACCTAACAACGATGCCACGTCCTCAACCATACACCATCAGTTGGCTCACCCAAGGACAAGACATTCACATTAGCCAACAATGTTGTCTGCACTACGACATCAAACCCTTAAAATATGAGGTATTGTGTGATTTTTCTCCCCTTTAATTTTTTTATGTTATTTTAGGACACCCATATATGTGTAAGTGTCATGTTTTTTATGAATCTAGGCCCTGTAGTTTCATTATTACTTTGGGAGGTCAACTCTTCAGGGTATCGGAGGCAGTCCCAACTACTGCAGTCTCTTTGATATCCATGAAGCAGTGTTGAAAGGTGGTCTCTCATACGGGGATATTTTTCCTCTTTATGGTCCAGTTCGAAGGTGAACAAAAGGCCATTGCAACTGCCAAAACCTCTGCATGAGGTCTTTCTACACAACAACAAAAGGTGTATAAGATCATAGAAGAGCACAAAGACATATTTTCCTCAGCTATTAGGGTGCCTTTGTGCTATCAGTTAAAGCACTCAATTGATTTGAAACTTGGTGCTCCTCTTCCTAACGACCATGTATACAACCTTTCTATTATGGAGAATGAAGAAATCAAATGCTAGATCCAAGAACTAATTCTAAAGGGCCACGTCATAACAAGATCCTCACCTTGTGGGAGCCTAATTGTTTTAGTAGAGGAGAAGGACGAGACATGGTGAATTTGTATTGATTATATATCCTTGAACAAGATCATAGTAAAAAACTAGTACCCAATCCCTTAGATTGATGATATTCTCGATCAACTCAAGGGAGACAAATTTTTCAGTAAGATTCATCTAAAGTCAGGATACCACCAGGTGTTGATCGAGCAAACTGATGTATGGAAGATAAACTTTGATTCTAAAGAATTCCTCTTCAAATGGTTGGTCATGCCTTTCAAATTGACTAATTCCCCAAACACATTCATGTGGATTATGGATGCTATATTGCGACCATTCACAAACTCCTTTATGGTCGTATATTTGGACGAAATCCTCATCTTTAGAAAAACCTAGGAGGAAATTGATGCAATGGGGACCATTTCTCCCAAAGTGGGGAGGAATGATCCAAGTGGATATTGGTGGCCACCCACCTATTCCACTAATTCAGAATGGTTCCATATCTTGGCAGTTTTTCTATGGTTTTTAAGGTCCCAAACTTCCAAGGTCATTTTGAGGCCCTAAATGACATTTTTTTGACGTGGAAATTCCCAATAGATTGTCGAAGACATGTACTGGGCCATTCAAAATGTGTAACCCTCGGCTAGACCTTTCCAATGGGGTACTAAGTGCCCCAAATGGAGTTTGTATGCAAAAGTTGTGCCCCCAAGAAGTTGATGTATCAACTAACCACATTGTGGCCCATAAACCTTTTGGTGTTTCATCTTATGGGGTTAGGGTTTTGGATGTTTAGGGTTTTCTCATTGATGCTTTATGTTAAAAGGAATTTTTGGCCTATTTGTAATCAATTGTTGGTGAATGAGAATAATCGTCACATCTCTATTTTCATAGATAAGCTACCACCATTCTAGCTAGCTTGTGTGCTTTGCATTTTACAGTCTTTTGTATTTCAGACGGTCGTTAATAGAATCTGAGTTTAACTATATTACTATGTTTCTCACAATATCTCTCTGTGTGTTTCCTTGTTATATATTTTCCTTCATTTTTTTCTCAATATAATCCAGATCATTGGAAGGACGCCATGGTCGAAGAGATTGAATCCTTGCATACGAATGAGATGTGGGATTTGGTTGAATTACCTAATGGAAGAAAGACCGTTGGTAGCAAGTGGGTATTCAAGAAAAATATGAACACAGTATTTTGAGTCAAGAAATTCAAAGCTCGATTGGTAGAAAAAGGATATTCCCAAGTTGAAGGAGTCGACTTCAGTGATATTTTCTCCCATGTTGAAAAATTAACTTCCATTAGAGTACTAATGTCTCTAGCTACAACATTTGCTCTTGAAATAGATAAAATTGATGTGAAGACAATGTTAATACATGGGGACCTGGAAGAATAAATCTACATGAAACAACCCAAAGGATTTGTAGTCAATGGAAAGAAAGAGATAGTGTTCAAATTGAAAATATCCCTTTATGGTCTAGATGTGGTATCAAAATTACAACACATACATCCTTAGTTTGGGATTTGTGAGAAGCAAATTTGATCACTGCATATATTCCAAGGAAGAAGGTGGGTGTTTCATATATGTAGCATTGTATGTCGACAACATGTTGTTGATTAGAAACAATATTAACACAATAAAGGAGGTGAAGAAGTAGCTATCCTCCAAGTTCGACATGAAGGACCTTGGTGCATTGAACTTCATTCTGGGAATGGATATTAAGAGAGATCAAGAAGTTAGAAAGCTCTGGTTGAATCAGAAAAAGAATATTGAAATAATTTTAAATTGTTTCAACATGCAGGATTGAAAACCTGTAAAGGTGCCAATTCCTGTGGGAGCAAGGTTACGTGCTAAACAGTGTCCAAAGACATAGGAATAAATAGAGGACATGACACATGTTCCCTATGCAAGTGTTGTTGGTAGTATGATGTATGCGATGGTATACACTCGACCAAACATTTCCCATGCA
>ML844427.1:3622-26930 GCA_009831015.1 Picea engelmannii | reverse complement strand
AATCATGATTTCTTCACATTAATCAACAATTTCTCTTGTTGTAATCTCCTCATCACTGTAGCTAAATGTTGTAAGTGTTATGTTTCTGTTTTGCTGAAAATTAATATATCATCAAGATATACAATGAAGAATTTCCCTTTGAAGTCTTTCAAGACTTCGTTCATCAATCTCATGAAAGTACTGGGCGCATTCGTTAAGCCAAATGGAATAACAAGCCATTCATATAGCCCTTCATTCGTCTTGAATGTTTTCTTCCATTCATCACTTTCTTTCATTCGAATTTGATGATATCCACTTTTCAAATCAATTTTTGAAAAAAATATTGCTCCACTCAAGCAATCCATCAAGTCATCCATCCTCGGCAATGAAAATCTATATCTGATGGTAATATTATTGATTTCCCTTGAGTCTGTACACATTCTCTAGCCTCCATCTTTCTTTGGGCTGAGTACTGTTGCAACAACACATGGACTCAAGCTTTCTCGAATCAATCCATTGTCCATTAAGTCCTGGACTTGTCTATTGACTTCTTCATTTTCTTGTGGCATCAAATGATAAGCTTATTTGTTCGGTAAAATGGCTCCAATTATAAGATCAATATGATGGATTATACTCCTGATAGGTAGCAACGAACAAGGTAGCTCATCCACTACTATATCTGCAAACTCTTCCAGCAACTTCTGGATTTCTTCTGGTAAATTATCCATTCTCGTACTGGTCAAAACAATTTTAAGCTTCCTGACCATAATAAATTGTGTGTCATCCTTCTTCTTAACCTCCTTAAGAAGTTCCTTCCCACTCATGAGAAGTACAATGTTGCTTACCTCTGTTTTCACTTCTTTATCCTTAATCGACAACAACATGTGTGTCCTCCCATTTTTGTCGAGGGTGTACATGTTCTTTCTCCCACAATGAATCACATTTTTTTCATATTGCCATGGTCTACCCAGCAATAGATGACAAACATCCACGGGAATGACATCGGACAATATTTCATCTTTATATCCTCTTATTTTAAATTCAACTAAACACTGTTTAGTGACATTTACCTGATGTCCTTTTTGTAGCCACGAAACTCTTTATAGGCTTGGATGTGCAATAGTCTCCAACTCCAGCTTTTCTACCATCTCTGTAGAAACGAGATTATCTATGCTACCACTATCCATGATGACCTTGCATACCCTGTCCTTGGTCTTGCAAGCAGTCTGAAGCAGACTGTTTCTTTGGGCTGGATTTTCTGCCAATTTCTCTAGCGTTAGGAGAAATTTCTGCATCATCAAAGACCTTCCACCCTCAGCATCTTCTTCCTCAACATTTCATCCTTGAGCTTCGGCAATGTGAGTTTCACCACCTTATTTCTTCCTATATAGACACTCATAAGATTTATGTCCGACGTTTCCACAGGTAAAACATTTCACTTCACCATCTCTACCTCTTCCTCTTCCTCTGTCTCAAGGAAAAGTGTTTCTATCAGCATACTGCCTTCCCTGTGAGCTCCCCCCTCTCTTAGTTTGAGTTTGAGGTTTCTTCCCCTCTTCTTTAGATTTCTGAGTTTTGTCTTGGGCAATTGTTTTGCCTCTAGCTTCACTTCTACCTTGGCCTCTTTGACCTTTCTTTCGACTCATCTTCGCTTCAGCTTTCAGAGCCATCTGATAAGCATCTTCCACTGTTTGAATTGTCATCATGCTCATCTGATATTGAATGTCATATCACAAACCATTCATGTACCTGGCCACCTTTTCATCATCGCTTTCCCAATGACCTACTCTGATGTCTATCCTGTAGAATTCTTCAGTGTAATTTTTCACTGACATCAGATTCAGTCTCAAATTTTGCATCCTCTGAAACATAGTGATTTGATAATCCCTGGGTATAAATTAGGCTTTCATCTTTGCAACCATTCTATCCCATATTTTGATTTTCTGCTTGCCCTTGCAGCATTTGTCAGCTTGCAGTTCATCCCAACATAGTGTTGCATGTCCTTTAAGTCTAGTGACAACATTTTTGACTTTCTTGTCTTCATCGACATCCTCATAGTCAAAATATTTATCCAGAGCTCTAATCTAGTCTCGAAGCTCTTCAACATCTAGGTTTCCCACATAAACTGGAATGTCCAGTTTTTTCTTTTCACCTATCCTTACAACAACTTTGAATAGGCATTCTTCTACAGCATCCTCGACTGCAACTTCTTCATTTCTAGCTTCATTTTCACTTTCATCCTCACTGATATCCCTAACGTCAACTGTGCACCTCTGTGTTGTCTCCATAGAATCCATTCTGGCACATAATTCACACATGTCTCTTTCTCCTACCGGATCAGGTATTTGCCTATCTCTTCTTCTCGACATTTATCTTTCCTCTGCTAGATCAAGTAATCGCCAATCTCTTATTCTTGGTGGCATAACTTTAAAATTTTCTCCCTTCTCTATGCTACAGAAAGAAAATAAATTTGTTCTGGGCTCTAATACCAAATGATGCAGACCCCCTGCCCTCAGTCCAAGATCCACTCAGGATCTTCACTACAACCACACGGAGGGTTAATCAACCCCTTTGTTCAAGCCACAAAGGGCTTCGGGTTTCGAAAGTTGGAGAGTCTTGATGTAATTCCCCTGCACTTGGAAAATGCCGAAATGTGAAATGTCCAACACACACCACCTGTTTCCACTAAATTCGACTTTTTGGGACTTCAGTGAACGACCCAACGATCGTTCCTCTTGCATTATGATCCCCCGAACTCTGAAATTTCAGAATTCCAAAATGGCTCAACGTCCCATGGAATGCACTATTGATGTCTTTTCAGGACTTCAAGTACCGGGAGTTCACGATTCTCAATTCCAAAATCTTTGTCTCCTCGGTTTCTCGAACCTCAAAATATCAAAGTGTTGAAAGTGCCTATTCTTGGGATTTCATGAACCAGGAGTTTGAAACTCTTGATTTCCAAGACACTACCTTCTCTGCTTCCCAACACCCAAAGTGTCAAAATCCCAAAATTCCATTCCAAAGTCCTATCGCGTTTCACGACATCGAGAGTTCACTCCACTGTGTCCAGACTCCTTGTCATCAGGGGTTCTGAAATGTTGAATCCTGATATGTCGAAATGTCTATGTTTTAGATCAAAGGCACGTCATGTTGAACTACTTTGGGATTTTCAATGCTAAGGTCTTGATTCCTTGTCAATGGGAATGCCAAAACCTCGATCCCCAAAATGCCAAAGTGCCACTTCAAGGATATTCCAGGTTTCGCAACTCCAGGGTTTTTCAATGCAAAAGCTCCTGGCTCCTTGTCATCAGGATTTCTGATATTCCGAATCCCAAATTTTTGAAATGATCTAATGGCCCAAATAGATCACGATCAATAGTCCTCGTTTATTTTGGATACCAAAGTGATGGGTTTGTCTGCCCCTATCCACCTTGCAGCTACTCTGGATCCTACGTCCTTGTGACTTCAGTAGTTCTCCTCGAAGAATTCTAACAGCTCATTTCTTCCTTGACAACTTCTGCGAAATGAACCAGTGTTCTTCCACTGGAACTTAACTTCTACAAGACGTTTCAATATCTATCTCCCTTTGAGTAATATCAAAGGTGCTGACCCTCTTGATCTTTCACTTGCAACTCTAGTCTCTAAAGGACTCCTACGCGCACTCCTTGCGACAGTCTTTCAAATACTTTTGTGTATTTGATCTTTTGACTCTGTGCACCCTCTGCAACAATAGTCCTTCAATCATTTCCTTAGGTAATAACTTCTAAGGCTTAAAATAGCTTGCGCACACCTTGCATGGCTTCTGTGCTTCGCCTACACTTCTGCTGGAACGAGAGCAACGGTATGCCTCCTGACCTTTCTGAGATAAAAATCATAACTCTTGTCAACGCACACCTTGCAGACATTCCACTGCACTCCTTGCAAGAACTCTCTCTCAGGAAGAGAAACAATTGAAACCATTTATTTTTCTCTCTCAGACTTCATACGTTCAACCTGAAATCACACATTCAACATAGCATTCAAACAAATGCAGAAAAAGAGAAATAAATCAACTGTAAGCATACCATTCAACAAATGTAAACAGTAAGCATCATAACACCATGAAAATTTGAGTCAAAGCTTCAGATATTAACTCAAGTGCTTTTGTACATGGGTTATTCTCTACAACTCTCTGCTACAACTCTCCAGCTTATGAAAGTCTGAATGATGATGATAATGTTACAATGATACAAGGGTGAGGGTGTCTATATTTGTTTTCTCTCCTACTTTCTAAAATGTCTAATCTATGAATTCAAATCTACCTACTTTCATTAATAGAATTAAATGCCTAATACATCTAACAGATGAGAGCAAATCCCTCACGATCTATTTACAACAGTCATATATAAATGCAAGTACGCTTCTAGCTATTAGATAAATATCCACTTCTTAATTTTTCAAAAACATTTCAAAACATGTAAAATGTGTGTTGCACTTTCCAGCTGTCTTTCGCCTTCATGATAGCTTGGTTGGCTGCTTGCGATGCTCCTGCATCATACTCCCTCGCTTGAAAATTTTCTTGAACTCCTGTTCATGATCTCTTGCACGGTCCAATCCTCTTCATTTTGAGTTTGTTATATGTTCCCCTTGGGATCCTCTCCTTCCTCAGATGTGCAAGAATCAGATCACCAACTTCAAATTGAAGTTCTATCCTATTTTGATCTGCTCTCCGCTTATATTCTTGACTTGAATTATGAAATCGCTCCTTAATTCGGCTGTGAAGATCCTTCATTGCTTCTGTAAAGTCCTCTGCACTAGCACTTCTAAATTAATTTTTTTTCTGAATCTTTCAATTCAAAAACTCCCCTTCGCTACATTCCATATACAATCAGGAATGGACTCTGCCTTGTTCTCCTATGAAGCAAATCATTGTAAGAAAATTCCGCCTATGGCAGAATGTGATCCCACTGAATGTGTTGTTCAGTCACTAGGATCCTCAGTAAATATCCCAAACTCCTATTCATGACTTCCGTTTTCCCTTCCGTTTGAGGATGATACACTGAGATAAAAGACAAACTTGTCCCCAACTTCTTCCATAAATTCCCTACGAACTTGGTGTCTCAATCAAAAACCATACTCTTTGGCAAGCCATGAAGTCTGACGACTTCCTTGAAAAGCAGGTTTGCAATATGAGTTGCATCACTGGTTTTCTGGCATGGTATGAAATGTGCCATCTTTGAAAATCTATCGATCGCCACAAAGATCGAATCATATCCTGTCTATGTCCTTGGTAGTCCCAATATGAAATCCACGCTCACTGCGTCCCATGGCCTCTCTGGTATGGGCAATGGTTTATATAACCATGTGTTCTACCTTTTTCATTTAGTGTGCTGAAAAATTATGCACCTATCCACAAATTCCTTAACATCTCTCGTCGTCCCCGGCCAATAATATCATCCATTCAACTTTGAGAACATCTTATCATGACCGAAGTGTCCAGCCAATCCTTCACTATGTTTTTCCTTCGGTAGATTATCCCTTATGGAGCATTTTGGAATACATACTTGATTGCCCCTGAATAATAATCAATCCTAGATCATATACTCATTCCATTGGCTTCTGTTCTTGAGAATTGGATTCTCATATGCTTCGTATGCTTCTTTAAAATCTGGGTCATCCCTGTACATTTCTTTGAGGTTATCAAAACCCAAAGTCTTTTCTCTGAATTCCTGCATAAGAAAACATTTCCTGCTCAAAGCATCAACAACTTTGTTAGTAGTTCCAAAAATATGCTTAATCACAAAAGTAAAATTTTTCATATATTCAACCCATTTAGTATGTTTTTGGTTCAACTTCTTTTGTTGAGTAATGAATTGTAAAGCATGATTATCGTTGTACAAAAAAACTCCTTAGGAACCAAATAATGTCTCCATTTCTTCAGCGCTTGTATGACATCATAGAATTCTTTGTCATATGTTGAGTACTTGACTTTCGCTTCATTCAGTTTCTCACTGAAGTATGCGACCAACCTGTGGTCCTAACTCAAGACTGCTCCAATTGCAAACCCACACGCATCACACCTGACCTGGAATGTCTTGCTAAAATCTGGCAAAACCATAATCGGTTGCTCAGTGATCTTCTTTTTCAGTAGATTCAAGCTCTCCTCTGCTTCTTCTGCCCAATAAAAAGATTTGTGTCTTTTCTTCACCCTGTCCATCATCGGTGCACTGATTCCACTAAATTTTCGGATGAATTTTCTGTAGAAACTTGCCAAACCATGGAAGCTTCGAACTTCAAACACACTTTTCGGTGATGGCCAAGTTTTAATTACATTTACCTTTTCCGGATCCATATTCAACTCATTTGCAGAGATAACAAAACCCAAATAAATGAGTTATGTCCTCCTAAATGATGATTTCTTCACATTAATCAACAATCTCTCTTGTTGTAATCTGCTCATCACTGCAGCTAAATGGTGTAAGTGTTCTATTTTTGTTTTGCTGAAAATTAATATATCATCAAGATATACAATGACAAATTCCCCTATGAAATCCTTCAGGACTTCATTCATCAATCTCATCAAAGTACTGGGCACATTAATTAAGCCAAATGGAATAACAAGCCATTCATACAGCCCTTCATTCGTCTTGAGTGTTGTCTTCCATTCATCACCTTCTTTCATTCGAATTTGATGATATCCACTTTTCAAATCAATTTTTGAAAAAATCTTGCTCCACTCAAGCAATCCATCAAGTCATCCATCCTTGTCAATGGAAATCTGTATCTGATGGTAATATTATTGATTTCCCTTGAGTTTGTACACATTCTCCAGCCTCCATCTTTCTTTGGGCTGAGTACTGTTGCAACAACACATGGACTCAAGATTTCTCGAATCAATCCCTTGTCCATCAAGTCTTGGACTTGTCTCCTGACGTCTTCATTTTCTTGCAGCGTCAACCGATATTTTGCTTTGTTCGGTAAACTAGCTCCAGGTATAAGATCAATATGATGGCTTATACTCCTTATAGGTGGCAACGAACAAGGTAGCTCATCCACTAGTATACCAGCAAACTCTTCCAACAACTTCTAGATTTCTTCTGGTAAATCATCCATTCTCGTACTGGTCAAAACAATTTTAGGCTTCTTGACCACAATAAATTGTGTGTCATCCTTCTTCTTAACCTCCTTAAGAAGTTCCTTCCCACTCATGATAAGTACAGTGTTGCTTACCACTGTTTTCACTTCTTTATCCTTAATCGGCATCAACATGAGTGTCCTCCCATTTTTCTCCAGGGTGTACGTGTTCTTTCTCCCATCATGAATCACATTTCTGTCATATTTCCATGGTATACCCAACAATATATGACAAACATCCATGGGAATGAAATCACACAATATTTCATCTTTATATCCTCCTATTTTAAATTCAACTAAACACTGTTTAGTGACATTTACCTAATGTCCTTTTTGTAGCCACGAAACTCTGTATGGGCTTGGATGTGCAACAGTCTCCATCTCCATATTTTCTACCATCTCTATAGAAACGAGATTATCTGTGTTACTGCTATCCAGGATGACCTTGCACACCCTGTCCTTGGTCTTGCAAGCAGTCTGAAACAGACTGTTTCTTTGGGATGGATTTTCTGCCTCTTTCTTTGGCGTTCAGAGAACTTTCTACATCATCAAAGACCTTCCACCCTCAACATCTTTTGCCTCAACATTCTGTCCTTGAGCATTGACAATGTGAGTTTTACCACCTTCTTTCTTCCTATCTGGACACTCATAAGATTTATGTCTGACTTTTCCATAGGTAAAATATTTCACTTCACCACCTCTGCCTCTTCCTCGTCCTCTGGCTCAAGGAAAAGTGTTTCTATCTGCATACTACCTTCCCTGTGAGCTTCCCCCTCTCTCAGGGTCAGTTTGAGGTTTCTTCCCCTCTTCTTTAGATTTCTGAGTTCTATCTTTGGCAATTATTTTGCCTCTAGATTGACTTCTACCTCGGCCTCTTTGACCTTGCTTTCAGCTCAGCTTCTCTTCATCTTTCAGAGCCATCTGATAACCATAGATGATTTTAGGGGCTAAATTTCGAAAATGGGCTAATTTTCCATGGTTTTCCCCAAAAAAGATTTGCTAATTTCCATTTTTTCTAAAAGCAATTCACCCAAATTCTGTAGGATAAAATTATTTTACCTCTAAAATCGCCAATATTTGATAGAAGTTATATTAAATCCTTATAAATTTGAATATTTTTACAAAACTATCGCCAAACGTTTTACATTTTTCATATTAAGAACTAGTAAGATTAGCCCATGTTTCTACATTTAATATAAATTTCCATCCTTAAAATTATCCCTGCTGATAAGCATCTTCCATAGTCCGAATTTTCATCATGCTCATCTCATCTTGAATGTCATATCGCAAACCATTCATGTACCTAGCCACCTTTTCATCATCGCTTTCCCGATGACCTGCTCTGATGTTTATCCTGTAGAATTCTTCAGTGTACTCTTTCACTGACATCAACTTCTGTCTCAAATTCTACATCCTCCGAAACAGAGTGATTTGATAATCCCTGGGTATAAATTTGGCTTTCATCTTTGCAACCCTTCTATCCCAGCTTTCGATTTTTTGCTTTCCCTTAAAGTGTCTTTCAGCCTGCAGTTCATCTCACCACAATGTTGCATGTCCTTTAAGTCTAGTGACAACATGTTTGACTTTCTTGTCTTCCTCGAAATCCTCATAGTCGAAGTATTTATCCAGATCTCTAATCCAGTCTAGAAGCTCTTCAACATCTATGTTTCCCTCATACACTGGAATGTCCATTTTTTCTTTGACACCTATCCTTGCAACAACCCTAAATAGGCGTTCTTCTGCAGCATCCTTGACTGCAACTTCTTCATTTCCAGCTTCATTTTCACATTCATCCTCGCTGATATCCCCAACGTCGACTGTGCGCCTCTGTGATTTCTCCATAGCATTCATTCTGGCACGTAATTCACGCATGTCTCTTTCTCTTGTCGAATCAGGTATTTTCCTGTCTCTTCTTCTCGACATTTCTCTTTCCTCTACTGGATTAGGTAATCGCCTGTCTCTTCTTCTTGGCAGCATAGCTGTAAAATTTTCTCCCTTCTATCTGCTATAGAAAGCAAAGAAATTTTTTCTGGGCTCTGATACCAAATGATGCAGACCCCCTGCCCTCGGGCTGAGATCCACTCAGGATCTTCACTACAACCAAACTGAGGGTTAATCAACCCCTTTGTTCAAGCCACAAAGGACTTCGAGTTTCAGAAGTTGGAGAGTCCCGATGTAATTCCACTGCACTTGGAAAATCCCGAAATGAAAAATGTCCAACACACACCACCTGTTACCACTAAATTCATCTTTTCAGAACTTCAGTGAACGACCTAACGATCATTCCTATTGCTTTATGATCCCCTGAACTCTGAAATTACAGAACATCAAAATGGCTCAACATCCCATGGAATACGAGATTGATGTCTTTTCGGGTTTCTCAATTCCAAAATATCTGTCTCCTCGGTTTCCCGAACCCCGAAATACCGAAGTGCCGAAAATGGCTCTTCTCAGCATTTAGTGAACCAAGACTTTGAAACTCTCGATTTCCAAGACACTACCTTCTCTGCTTCTAGACATCTGAAGTGCTGAAATACCAAAATTCCATGCCAAAGTCCTGTCGCATTTCACGACTTTGGGAGTTCACTCCTCTGTGTCCCAACTCCTTGTCATCAGGGGTTCCAAAATGCTGAATCCTGATATGTTGAAATGCCAATGTTTCACACAAAAGGCACATCACGTTCAATGACTTTAGGATTTTCAATGATAAGGTCTCGATTCCTTTTCAACAGGAATGCCGAAACCTCGATCCCCAAAATGCTGAAGTTCCACTTCAAGGATATTCCAGGTTTCACAACTCTGGGGTTTTTCAATGAAAAAGCTCATGGATCCTTGTCATAAGGATTTTCGATATTCCAAATTCTGAATTTCCGAAATGATTTGACAGCCCAAATAGATCACAATCAACGGTCCTCGTTGATTCTGGATACCAAAGTGATGGGTTTGTCTACCCCTATCCACCTTGCAGCTACTCTAGATCCTACGGTCCCTATGACTTTGAGAGTTCTCCTGGGAGAATTCTGACCACTCATTTCCTCCTTGACAACTTCTGCGAAATGAACCAGTTTTCTTCCACTAGAACTTAACTTTTGCGAGATGTTTCAATCTCTATATCCCTTTGAGTATTGTCAAAGGTGCTTACCCTCCTGAGCTTTCACTTGCAAGTTCAGTCTCAAAAGGACTCCTACGCCCACTCCTTGTGACAGTCTTTCAAATACTTATGGGTATTTGATCTTTCGACTCTGTGCACCCTCTGCAACAACAATCCTTCAATATTTTCCTTAGGTAATAACTTCTAAGGCTTCAAATATCCTATGCACACCTTGCACGGCTTTTGTGCTTCACCTGCACTTCTGCTGAAACGAGAACAATGGTATCCCTCCTGAGCTTTTCAAGATAAAACTTAGAGCTCTTTTCAATGCACACCTTGTGGACGTTCCACTGCAGTCCTTGCAGGAACTCTCTCTCAGGAAGAGAAACAATTGAAGCTCGTTCTTTTTCTCTCTCAGACTTCATACATTCAACATGAAATCACACATTGAACACAACATTGAAACAAATGCATAAAAAGAGAAATAAATCAACTGTAAGCATACCATTCAACAAATGTAAATAGTAAGCATCATAACACCATGAAAATTTGAGTCAAAGCTTTAGATATTAACTCAAGTTCTTTTGTACATGGGTTCTTCTCTATAGCTCTCTATCTTATGAAAGTCTAAATGATGATGATAATGTTACAATGATACAAGGGTGAGGGTGTCTATATCTATTTTCCCTCCTACTTTCTAAACTGTCTAATATATGAATTCAAATCTATCTACTTTCATTAATAGACTTAAATGCCTAATACATCCAACAGACTAGAGAAAATCGCTCATGATCTGTTTACAACAGCCAGATACAAATGCAAGTACGCTTCTAGCTATTACATTAATATATGCTTCTTAATTTTTCAAAAACATTTCAAAACGTGTAAAATGTGTGCTACGCTTTACAATTGTCTTCCGCCTTCATGCTCACTTGGTTGGCTGCATGTGATGCTCCTGCATCATACTCCCTCGCTTGAAAATTTTCATGAACTCCTGTTCATGAGATCTTGCATGGTCCAATCTTCTTCATCTTCAGTTTGTTATATGTTCCCCTTAGGAGCCTCTCCTTCCTCAGATGTGCAAGAATCAGATCACCAACTTCAAATTGAAGTTCTAGCCTATGTTGATCTGCTCTCTACTTGTATTCTTGACTTGAATTCTGCAATCGCTACTTAATTTGGCTCTGAAGCTCCTTCATTGCTTCTGCAAAGTCCTCTGCACTAGCACTTCTGAATTCATTTTGTTCTGAATCTTTCAATTCATAAAATCCCCTTAGCTGCATTCCATATACAATCTGGAATGGAATCTTCCCTGTGCTCTTGTTAAGTGAATCATTGTAAGCAAATTCCTCCTGTGGCAGAATGTGATCCCACTGACTGTGGTGTTCAGTCACTAGGCTCCTCAGTAAATCTCCCAAACTCCTATTCATGACTTCTATTTTCCAATAGTTTGAGGATGATACGCTGAGCTAAAAGACAAACTTGTCATGAACTTCTTCCATAAAGTCCTCCAGAAATTCCCTACAAACTTGGTGTCTCGATCAGAAACAATACTCCTTGGAAAACCGTTAAGTCTGACGACTTCCTTGAAAAACAGGTTCATAATATGAGTTGCGTCACTGGTTTTCTAGCATGGTATGAAATGTGCCATATTTTAAAATATATTGACCACCACAAAGATCGAATCATATCCTCTCTATGTCCTTGGCAGTCCCAATATGAAATCCATGCTCACTGCGTCCCACGGTCTCTCTGTTATGGGCAATGGTTGATATAACCCTATGTTCTACCTTTTTCCTTTAGTGTGCTGACAAATTCTKCACCTCTCCACAAATTTCTTGACATCTGTCCTCATCYCYGGCCAAAAATATAAGCCATTCAGCTTTGAGAACCTCTTATAATGACCGAAGTGTCCGACCAATCCTCCACTACWTTTTTCCTTCAACARATTCTCCCTCATGRAACATTTTGGAATACAKAGTTGATTGCCCCTGAATAATAATCCATCATGGATSATATGCTCAKTCCATTGGMTTTTGTCCCTAAGAATTGGATACTCAGATGCTTCATATGCCTCTTTAAAATATGGGTCATCCCTGTACATTTCTTTGAGGTTATTAAAACCCAAAGTCTTGACTCTGAATTAATGCATAAGCAAACATTTCCTGCTCAAAGCATCAACAACTTTATCAATAGTTCCAGAAATATGCTTAATCACAAAAGAAAAATTTTCCATGTATTCAACCCATTTAGCATGTTTTTGGTTCAACTTCTCCTGTTGAGTCACGAATTGTAAAGCATGATTATCGTTGTACAAAACAAAATCCTTAGGAACCAAATAATGTCTTCATTTCTTCAGCACTTGTATGACAACATAGAATTCTTTGTCATATGTTGATTACTTGACTTTCGCTTCATTCAGTTTCCTGCTGAAGTATGCGACCGACCTGTCGTCCTGGCTCAATACCGCTCCAATTGAAAACCCACTCGCATCACACCTGACCTGGAATGTCTTGCTAAAATATGGCAAAACCAGAATCAGTTGCTCAATGATCTTCTTCTTCAACAAATTGAAGCTCTCCTCTGCTTCTTCTGTCCAATGAAAAGATTTGTGTCTTTTCTTCACCATGTCCATCATCGATGCGCTGATTCCACTAAAATTTCGGATGGATTTCCTATAGAAACTTGCCAAACCATGGAAGCTTCAAACTTCAAACACACTTTTCAGTGATGGCCAATTTTTAATTGCGTTTACCTTTTCTGGATCCATCTTCAACTCATTTGCAGAGATAACAAAACCCAAATAAATGAGCTATGCCCTCATAAATGATGATTTCTTCACATTAATCAACAATTTCTCTTGCTCTAATTTCCTCATCACTGCAGCTAAATGTTGTAAGTGTTATGTTTCTGTTTTGCTCAAAATTAATATATCATCAAGATATACAATGAAAAATTTCCCTATGAAATCCTTCAAGACTTCGTTCATCAATCTCATGAAAGTACTGGGCGCATTCATTAAGCCAAAAGGCATAACAAGCCATTCATACAGCCTTTCATTCGTCTTGAATGTTGTCTTCCATTCATCACCTTCTTTCATTCGAATTTGATGATATCCACTTTTCAAATCAATTTTTGAAAAAAATATTGCTCCACTCAAGCAATCCATCAAGTCATCCATCCTTGGCAATGGAAATCTATATCTGATGGTAATCTTATTGATTTCCCTTGAGTCTGTACACATTATCCAGCCTCCCTCTTTCTTTGGGTTGAGCACTGTCGGAACAACACATGGACTCAAGCTTTCTCGAATCAATCCCTTGTCCATTAATACTTGGAATTGTCTCTTGAATTCTTCATTTTCCTGCGACGTCAACCGATATGCTTCTTTGTTCGGTAAGCTGGCTCCAGGTATAAGATCAATATGATGGCTTATACTCCTGATAGGTGGCAATGAACAAGGTAGCTCATCCACTACTATATCAACAAACTCTTCCAGCAACTTTTGGATATCTTCTCGTAAATCATCCATTCTCATACTAGTCAAAACAATTTTAGGCTTCCTGACCACAATAAATTATATGTCATCCTTCTTCTTAACCTCCTTAAGAAGTTCCTTCCCACTCATGAGAAGAACAATGTTGCTTACCTCTGTTTTCACTTCTTTATCGTTAATCGACAACAACATGTGTGTCCTCCCATTTTTCTCCAGGGTGTACATGTTCTTTCTCCCATCACGAATCATGTTTCTATCATATTCCCATGGTCTACCCAACAATAGATGACAAACATCCATGGGAATGACATCACACAATATTTCATCATTATATCCTCCTATTTTAAATTCAACTAAACACTGTTTAGTGACATTTACCTGATGTCCTTTTTGTAGCCACAAAACTCTGTATGGGCTTGGATGTGCAACAGTCTCCAGCTCCAGCTTTTCTACCATTTTTGTAGAAACGAGATTATCTGTGCTACTGCTATCCACAATGACCTTGCATACCTTGTCCTTGGTCTTGCAAGCAGTCTGGAACATACTGTTTCTTTGGGATGGATTTTCTTCCTCTTTCTATGGTGTTAGGAGAACTTTCTGCATCATCAAAGACCTTCCACCCTCAGCATCTTCTGCCTCAACATTACGTCCTTGAGCTTCGGCAATGTGAGTCTTACCACCTTCTTTCTTCCTATCTGGACACTCATAATATTTATGTCCGACTTTTCCATAGGTAAAACATTTCACTTCACCAACTCTGCCTCTTCCTCTTCCTCTGGCTCGAGGAAAAGTGTTTCTATCAACATACTGCCTTCCCTGTGATCTTTCCCCTCTCTCAGGTTCAGTTTGAGGTTTCTTCCCCTCTGCTTTAGATTTCTGAGTTCTGCCTTGGGCAATTATTTTGCGTCTGGATTGACTTCCCCCTCAGCCTCTTTGACCTTGCTTTCGGCTCAACTTCTCTTCATCTTTCATAGCCATCCAATAAGCATCTTCCACAATCCAAATGGTCATCATGCTCATCTCATATTGAATGTTTTATCGCAGACAATTCATGTACCTGGCCACCTTTTCATCATCGCTTTCCCGATGACCTGCTCTGATGTTTATCTTGTAGAATTCTTCAGTGTACTTTTTCACTGACATCTGCTTCTGTCTCAAATTTTGCATCCTTCGAAACAGACTGATTTGATAATCCCTGGGTATAAATTTGTCTTTCATCTTTGCAACCATTCTATCCCAGCTTTTGATTTTCTTTTTGCCCTTGCAGTGTCTGTCGGCCTGCAGTTCATCCCACCATAGTGTTCCATGTCCTTTAAGTCTAGTGACAGCATGTTTGACTTTCTTGTCTTCCTTGACATCCTCATAGTTGAAGTATTTATCCAGAGCTCTAATCTATTCTAGAAGATCTTCAACATCCAGGTTTCCCTCATACACTGGAATGACCATTTTTTCTCTAACACCTATCCTTGCAACAACCCTGAATAGGCGTTCTTTTGTAGCATCCTTGACTGCAACTTCTTCATTTCCAGGTTCATTTTCACTTTCATCCTCACTGATATCCCCAACGTCAACTGTGTGCCTCTGTGTTGTCTCCATAGCATCCATTCTGGCATGTAATTCACGCATGTCTCTTTCTCTTGCCGGATCAGGTATTTTCCTGTCTCTTCTTCTCGACATTTCTCTTTCCTCTGCTGGATCAGGTAATCACCTGTCTCTTCTTCTTGGTGGCATAGCTGTAAAATTTTCTCCCTTCTCTCTGCTACATAAAGAAAAGAAATTTGTTCTAGGCTCTGATACCAAATGACGCAGACCCCCTGCCCTTGGGCCGAGATTTCCTCAGGATCTTCACTACAACTACACCGAGGGTTAATCAACCCCTTTGTTCAAGCCACAAAGGACTTCAGGTTTCGGAGGTTGGAGAGTCCCAATGTAATTCCCATGCACTTGGCAAATGATGAAATGTGAAATGTCCAACACACACCACCTGTTGCAACTAAATTCAGCTTTTCGGGACTTGAGTGAACGACCCAACAATTGTTCCTCTTGCCTTATGATCTCCCGAACTCCAAAATTTTGGAACACTGAAATGGCTCAACGTCCCATGGAATGCACAATTGATGTCTTTTCGAAACTTCATGTTTTGGGAGTTCGTGATTCTCGGTTCCGAAATCTATGTCTCCTCAGTTTCCCAAACCCCAAAATACTGAAGTGCCAAAAATGGCTCTTCTCAGGATTTCACGAACCGGGAGTTTGAAACTCTCAATTTCCAAGACACTACCTTCTCTGCTTCCTGACACCCGAAGTGTCAAAATCTTGAAATTCCACGCCAAAGTCCTGCACGTTTCACGACTTCGGGAGTTCACTCCACTGTGTCCCGACTCCTTGTCATTAGGGGTTCTGAAATGGTGAATCCTGATATGCCGAAATGCAGATGTTTCACACCAAGGGCACGTCACGTTCAATGACTTCAGGATTTTCAATGCTAACGTCCCGATTCCTTGTCAATGGGAATGTCAAAACCCCGATCCCCAAAATGTCGAAGTGCAACTTCAAGGATATTATGGGTTTCCCAACTACGAGGTTTTTCAATGCAAAAGCTCCTGGCTCCTTGTCATCAGGATTTTCGGTATTTTGAATCCCGAATTTCCGAAATGATCTGATAGCCCAAATAGATCACGATCAACGGTCCTCATTGATTCGGGATACCAAAGTGATGGGTTTATCCGCCCCTATCCACCTTGCAGCTACTTTGGATCTTACGGTCCCCGTGACTTCGAGAGTTCTCCTCAAAGAATTATGACCACTTGTTTCCTCCTTGACAACTTCTACAAAATGAACCATTGTTCTTCCACTGGAACTTAACTTCTACGAGATGTTTCAATATTCGTCTCCCTTTGAGTACTATCAAAGATGCTGATGCTCCTGAGCTTTCACTTGCAACTCCAGTCTCAAAAGGACTCATCCACGCACTCCTTGCAATAGTCTTTCAAACACTTCCGGGTATTTGATCCTTCAACTCTGTGCACCCTCTGCAACAATAGTCCTTCAATATTTTCCTTATGTAATAACTTATTAGGCTTCAAATAGCCTGCGCACACCTTGCACGACTTCTATGCTTTTCCTGCACTTCTGCTGAAACGACAACAATGGTATCCCTCCTGAGATTTCTGAGATAAAACTCAGAACTCTTGTCAACGCACACCTTGCGGACATTCCATTGCACTCCTTGCAGGAACTCTCTCTCAAGAAGAGAAACAATTGAAACTCATTCTTTTTCTCTCTTAGACTTCATACATTCAACATGAAATCACACCTTCAACACAGCATTGAAACAAATGCATAAATAGAGAAATAAATCAACTGTAAGTATACCATTCAACAAATGTAAACAGTAAGCATCATAACACCATGAAAATTTGAATCAAATCTTCATATATTAACTCAAGTGCTTCTGTACATGGGTTCTTCTCTACAACTCTCTGCTACAACTCTCCAGCTTATGAAAGTATGAATGATGATGATAATGTTACAATGATACAAGGGTGAGGGTGTCTATATCCGTTTTCCCTCCTACTTTATAAACTATTTAATCTATGAATTCAAATCTACCTAGTTTCATTAATAGACTTATATGCCTAAAAAATATGATAGATGAGAGAAAATCACTCATGATCTATTTACAATAGCCATATATAAATGCAAGTACGCTTCTAGCTATTACATTAATATCTGCTTCTTAATTTTTCAAAAACATTTCAAAACGTGTAAAATGTTTGTTGCGCTTTCCAGCTATCTTCCACCTTCATGCTCACTTGGTTGGCTTCTTGCGATGCTCTTGCATCAACTGTGGAGGATGCTTATTAGTTTGCACTGAAAGAAGAGGAGAAGCTAACCAGAAAACAAAATCAGTGAGGAAGAGGTAAAAACTCGGTCCCAAGCAGAGGCAAGGAATTTAACCGTGACAAAGAACATCAGTATAAGGATGAGGCTGAGAAACCACATAATCACTCAAAACGAGGAGGAATTTTTAGAGGAAGACAAGATGGTGGAAGAAAATCTTCTAGAGGAAGAGGTAGAAGAGGAATAAGATGCTATGCCTGTGGAAAAACAGGACACATGTCTTGGGAATGTCTTGAGAAGAGGAAGGAAGGGGGAGAAGCTTACATTTCAGAAGCACAATGAAGAGATGTTGAAGCAGAAGGAGCAGAGGATGGAGCATCCCTAATGTTGAGAAAAATTCTCTTAAAAATAGAGGTAGAAATCGAGAAGCCCGTGCAGAGAGACAGTCTCTTCAGGACAGCTTGCAAGACTAAGGACAAAGCTTGCAAGGTGATCATTAACAATGGGAGTACTGATAACCTAGTATCAACAAAGATGGTGGAGAAATTGGAGCTGAAGACAACTACACATCCAAGACCATACAAAGTATCATGGTTGCAAAAAGGACACCATGTAACGATTACTAAACAATTCCTGGTTGAAATTAAGATAGGAGGTTATAAAGATGAAACCCTATGTGATGTAATTCCCATGGACGAATGCCATATTCTGTTGGGAAGACTGTGGCAGTTTGACAAAAATGTCATTCATGATGGGAGGAAAAATACATATACATTGGAGAAGAATGGTAGAACACATATTTTGCTACCAATAGAAGAGAAGAGAGTGAAAGAGGAAGCCAACAACAACATATTTCTCATGAGTGGGAAGGAACTCCTGAAGGAGGTCAAGGAAGAGCAGGAGATGCAGTTCATTGTGGTAAGGAAACCAAAAGTTTTCCTTACAAGTATGTCAATGGATGATTTGCCTGAGGAAGTTTAGGAACTATTGGATAATTTCGCTGATATCGTGGTGGATGAACTATCAAACTCATTGCCACCCATCAAGAGTATCAGTCATCATATCGACTTGATACCATGAGCAAGTGTGTCGAACAAAGCAACATACAAATTGACACCTCGAGAGAATGAGGAGGTGCAGAGCCAAGTCCAAGAGTTGCTAGACAATGGTTTGGTAAGAGAGAGTTTGAGCCCATTCAAAGTACCAACTATGTTAAGTCCAAATAAAGATGGAGGATGGAGAATGTGCACAGACTCGAGAGCCATCAACAAGATCACCATCATGTACAGATTTACTTTACCAAGAATGGATGCTTTAATGGACTGTTTATGTGGAGCCAATTTCTTTTCTAAGATAGATTTGAAAAGTGGATATCACCAGATCACGATGAGAGAAGGTGATGAATGGAAAACAACCTTTAAGAGAAATGAAGTTCTGTATGAGTGGCTTGTTATTCCATTTGTCTTAACAAATACCCCGAGCACTTTTATGAGGCCAATGAATGAAATTCTAAAATATTTCATTGGCAAATTTGTAGTTGTATATCTGGATGATATACTGATCTTTAGCAAGACTAAAGAGGATCATTTGAGGCACCTAATGTTAGTAATGAGGAGGCTATAGTAGGAGAAGCTACTGATAAATCTGAAGAAGTCCTCTTTTATGAAGACAGAGCTCATTTACTTGGGTTTTGTGATCTCTTCAAATGAACTGAAGATGGATCCAGAGAAGGTGAAAGCAATCAGAGAATGGCCATCACCAAGAAGCGTGTTTGAGGTAAGGATCTTCCATGGATTAGCGAGCTTCTATATGAAGTTCATCAGAGACTTCGGTGGAATTTGTGCACCAATGATGGATACAGTAAAGAAATGACACAAGTCATTCAAATGGATAGAGGAGGCCGAAAAGAGCTTCAATATAATGAAGGAAAAGATAACAGAATGACCAATTCTGGTCTTGTCGAATTTTGAAAACACATTTCAGGTAAGATGTGATGCAAGTGGAATTTCAATAGGAGCAGTTTTGAGTTAGGATAGCAGACCTGTTGCCTATTTCAGTGAGCAGCTGAATGAGACTAAGAGGAAATACCCCACATATGACAAGGAGATTTATGCCATAATTCAAGCCTTGAAGAAATGGAGGCACTATATTTTCCAACAAGAATTTGTCTTGTATAGCAATAACCAAGATTTACAATTCATAACCAGACAAGAAAAACTGAACCAGAGGCATGCAAAATGGGTTGAATTTATGCAAAAATTTTCTTTTGTCATAAAACATGTTGCTGGGAATTCTAACAAGGTTGTTGATGTGTTAAGCAGGAGATGTTTAATTCTGCAAGAATTCCAAGAAAGACCTTGGGGTTTGAACACCTTAAGGATATGTATTGTGATGATATAAACTTCAAGAAAGAATATGAAGCATGTACAAACCCTGTGTTGAGAAATAGAAGTTAGTGGACAGAGTACATGATTTAGGAAGGACTGTTGCTCAGAGGAAATCAATTGTGTATACCAAAATGCTTAATGAGGGATAATCTTCTGAAGGAGAAGCACAGTGGGGGACTGGCTGGACATTTTGGCCATGATAAAACATTTTCATAGTTGAGCAGTTCATACTATTGGCCAGGTATGAGAACAGAAATGATAAAATTTGTAAACAGATGTAGAATATGCCAACATGCAAAGGGGAAAAGACAAAACACTGGATTGTATCAACCATTGCCAATACCAGAGAGGCCTTGGGATGCAATAAGCATGGATTTTGTGTTGGGATTTCCAAAAACACAAAGGGGATTTGATTCCATATTTGTGGTAGTGAATAGGTTTTCAAAGATGACACATTTCATCCCATGCCAGAAGACCAATGATGCAACACATGTTGCAAATATGTTTTTCAAAGAAGTTATGAGACTTCATGGCCTACCCAAGAGCATTGTCTCAGACAAAGACACAAAATTTGTTGGTCACTTTTGGAGGACGTTGTGGAAGAAGATGGGGACATATTTGTCCTTCAACTCATCTTATCACCCTCAGAAAAATGGGCAGACTGAGGTGGTAAATAGAAGTTTGGGAAATTTATTGAGGAGCTTAGTCACTGAGCATCATAATCAGTGGGATCAAATTCTTCCACAAGAATAATTTGCCTATAACGACTCACCAAACAGGAGCACTGGAAAGAGCCCATTCCAAATACTATATGGAATGCAACCAAGGGGATTATCTGAGTTGAGAGACTTGGAACAGGGTGAGATCATAAGCGTTGGAGCAGAAGATTTCACTGTTGAAATGCAGAAACTCCATGGGAAGATCAAAGAACAATTGCAAAGTTCTAACTAGAAGTACAAGCACAGAGCTGATCATCATCGCAAGGAAATTCAACTTGAAGTGGGAGATCAGGTTTTGGCACATCTTAGGAAGGAAAGGTTCCCTAGTGGAACATATAACAAATTGAAGATGAAGAAGATAGGACCCTGTAAGATCTTGAGGAAGTTTGATGCGAACGCCTATGAGATTGAGCTACCAGATGGTGTGGGCATTTCTCCCATATTCAATGTTTCAAACCTGTACCCTTACAGGAAATATGACACAGAGGGATCAAAAGATCAAGGGAAGATTCAATGGGAGAAACAAATGCCCGTAGCAGAAAATATACAAATGGAGAAAATTGTGGATCAGAGGATTGGAAAGAAGACAAGAAGAAAAACCTATTTTGAATATCTGGTCAAATGGAAGGGACACCCGATCGAAGATGCCAGTTGGGAAAATGAGGCTGCCATCCAGAAGCAGGGAAAATCAGTGTAGGAGCTCATGGACAGGAGTCCATGAATTTTTTTCAAGGGGAGTATGATGCAGGAGCATCGTTGGCAAGCGCGCAGTGGCAGGACCACTCAACACTCGGGAGTTCTTCCAAAACTTCAACGTTGGCAGTAGCAACGATTTTGAAATTCACCTTAACTTAGCACTGGAATTTACCTTTGGAGGCACACTTGAACCAGTGTCGAAGTTTAACCTTTGAGGCACATTTTGAAAATCGCAAGCGAAGCAGGAGTTTCCACTACAGCTCTAGAATGTGACTGGTCTGAGATAGCCAGTAGATTAAGTTTTAGAGTAGATAAGTAGGTAGGGGAAACCCTAAAAATCCCCCTGAGTTAAGTAGAGGCTTAGTATGTTTAGATAGGAGAGCGACAATACAGAGGGAGAGTAGTGTAAGAGACCTCCAAGTTAGCAGAAGATCTCAAGCTTTCAAATATGTTGTAATTTGATTGTATTTTGTGGCCATTTGACACTTGTGAATATAACAAAGGGGAATTTGGCCCAACTACATGGTGTGTGAACTGTGTTTGCAATTTCCTGTCATTTTCTATTTTTATGAGCAAGTGAATGAATCTCCATAGGAGAGAATGAAACTGTGAATGTTAGTTTCTTTCAGTTTCAATTGTTTATCTTCATTTGAATCTCTGCAACATGTGCATCGAGCCAGAGAGGAATGCTAGGAGATCGGGGAAGGAATTTCTCTGTGAGAAATCCCTTGGATTTGAGTTATCAAGATCCCTTGGACGCAAGGAGTGCCCGAGAGATCGAAGTCTATACAAGGCAAAGCTCAGGAGGAATAACACTTCAGATAAGTGTTACCGAGATCCAAGGATCCCATTTTCTAGGAAGAGTGAAGGCCGAGCCTTCGAGGACTTAGAAAATCTTCTAATTCTATGAGATTAAAATCTCAGGAGGAGGAGAGTTGTTACTCGTTGGATCATGATGGAGAACCAACGACCGTCTGATCAATGACAAGCATGCAAGATTTAAGTTGCATATGATTAGGAGGGAGGACTCATGAAGACCTGAACAGATGATGGAGAGCCCTCGAGGAGGAATGTCGAAACCCCGCTGGCCATCGGATCAAGTGAAGTTGTGAGGAGGTTAGTGGTGAGGGTCTTCCAACTCCCAAAGTCAGGCACACCGAGAACAAGAGTCGTGACTCTCGATCGGTGAAAGCCCGAAAAGATCGGAGCCGTCAGATCTTAGAGGTCTAGAGCTGTTGATCTGCAAAGAGGGGAGGTTTCATGATTTCGGTGACCAGGAGGACGAACAAATGGACTTCGTGCAAGGGAAAGTCGTGAAACGTGAAACACCGAAGTAATCGCAACCATCAACCAAGGGGATATATGGGTCGTAGATCTCGTGTCATCGCGATTTCAGCGATTGTGATCTGGAAGAGTTGAGGAGTGTTGCAACCAAACTCCCAAAACAATGAATTGCGAAAGACCTTCGTGTTCGAGCCATTGGTCATGAGGGTGTGGTCACGTGAGTCGGGAAAAAGGAGGGAGGTAACGTCCGTTATCCCATTGGGTTTCGGGCCTTAGAGGGGTCTGCGTAGGGGGACCGTTGCATTGGAAACCCCGAAACGCCGAAAATGTGACGCGCCTACTGGGACACGTCGTTTGGGGGTTAGGCCCGTAGTTGTGCCTACGGTCATGAGGAGTGAGGGCTTAGGTCTAAGGCTAGTTTGTGTGGGAAAAACACAGACCATATCTCTGGACTTGGTGAAGAAGGTTCCAGTGCGAAACCAGAAGAGCCATTTTCTGGCTCCAGAATCGAGGATCTTGACTGGGAGGTCACGCAGCCCTAGGGAGGGATAGGGGGTCTGAATTAATGGAGAACAACCTTTCATAAGAACTTCGTAGTATGCTATGCTTACCTTGAACAAGCAATATGATAATCATGATGTAACCACTGGAGAAGCAATATGATAATCATGATGTAACCATTGGAGCTAGCCATCACAAGGGT
>ML844425.1:8430-37554 GCA_009831015.1 Picea engelmannii | reverse complement strand
AGGTTACATTTGAGAGGATGAAGAAAGTGATGAGTACTTGCCCTGTACTGTCCCTACCTAATTTCTTTCAACCTTTTATACTAGAGTGTGATGCATCCGGGGAAGGAGTTGGGTTTGTCCTTATGCAGAATAAGCATCCTATTTCCTATGAGAGCCTTAAATTGAGGGGTCCTGAGCTGCTCTATACCATCTATGATAAAGAAATGTTGGCCATAATTCACACATTGTCTAAATTCAGGCAATATTTAGTTGGAGCAAAATTTGTGGTGAGGACTGACCACAATAGCCTCAAATACTTTTTGGGCTAGAAAGACCTTAATGAGAGGCAACAAAAATGGGTAATCAAGATCCAAGCTTACAACTTTGATATAGAATATGCCAAGGGTAAGAATAATGTAGCAGCGGATGCCTTATCAAGGAGACCCTCAGCATATTCCATGACGGAAATATCAGTGCACTGGAAGTCCCAACTACTAGTGGAGTATTCTAAAAGAAAGTTTACATGTGAGTTGATGGATGGACAACTACAAGATGACAGGTACAGGGTCATGAATGACATCATTTATTACAAAGGGAGGATCTATCTAGTTCCAGAATCCTCATTCAAAATAAAGGTGCTTCAAGCATGCCATGACTCACCAGTGGCAGGACACCAAGGATTTCTTAAGAATTACAGGCAGATAAGAGAAAGGTTCTCTTGGAAAGTTTTCAAGGGAGACACCATGCGCCACATCAGGGAATGTACTACTTGCCAACAAAATAAAGATGAACATTCTCATCCAGCATGGCTCTTACAACCACTTCCTATACCGGAGAGAAAATGGGAAAGCATATCAATGGATTTCATCATAGGTCTTCCCCGGGCGTAAGGTAAGGATTGTATATTCGTGGTAGTGGACCGTCTAACCAAGTTCAGTCATTTTTTTCCCATCTCCATGGACTACAACTCATCACAAGTGGCTGAATTATTCTTTAGAGAGGTCTTTCGGTTACACAGCTTATCTAAGACCATTGTGAGTGACAGGAACAACAAATTCGTGAGCATATTTTGGCAAGAATTATTTAGATTGGTGGAAATTGATTTGACCCGTAGCACTAGATACCATCCACAGACAGGTGGGAAAATAGAAATTGTAAACAAATAGGTGGAGGGGTATCTTTAGAACTATGTAGCAAACAAAAGGCTTGGTTCAAATGGCTTTATTTGGGTGAGTATTGCTACAACACCACCCACCACATGTCTATTGGTATGTCCCCTTTCAAATCCTTGTACAATTATGAGCCTCTTACTTTTGTGGAGATTGTTTTCAGAGATAGTAGGGCTCCTATGGAAAATGAGTGGATACAGGTTAACCAGGACATCCTCCTAGAGCTCAAAGGCAATTTGCATAGAGCACAAAACCAACAAAAATTGTATGCTGACAAAAAGAAGGTGGAGCGGACTTTTGGGGTTGGTGACTTGGTATACTTAAGGTTGCAACCCTACAGGCAAGCATCTATCAAGAAGAGTGGTGCTGAGAAACTTAAACCGTGCTTCTATGGATCTTATGAAGTGTAAAGAAGAATTGGGGAAGTTGCATATGAACTAAAATTTCCATCATCACAATGTTTTCCATGTATCCTGCTTAAAAATAGCATTGGGGTAGTATGTGATAGCCAATTAGAAATTGTTGGCAGTTGATGAAGAAGGGCATCTACTCCTGATTCCATAAGAGATCAAAGAAACTAGGGTGAAACAACTAAGGAGCAAAGAAGTTAGAGAATATTTGGTTAAATGGAAGGACTAGCCTATAGAAGATGCTACTTGGGAAAGTGCGCAGGTATTACACCAAATTGGATCGGAATTGCTTGTGGGCAATCAATTTCTAGTAGGGGAGACTGTAATGTCCCCTTCTCTTTGACATGAGCACATGAGGACTTAGTAGTCTAGATACCCCTCTAGATTATAGTCCAAGGTAAAAAAGGGGAATTTGAGGTGTGGAAATGTCACTAGGAGAACTAATGTTATAATATTAAAGTGACATGAGTTAAAAGGGAAAAACGGTTATGTAACTTAAAGGAAAAATTAAAATAATAACCTTAGCAAATGAAAAAGTAACTCAACAGAAAATTAGATGGTGGAGGTATAAAAGGAAGAGGAGGGTGCCTCACTCCTCATTCTTGATTATTATTCTCGAGTTATTGAGCTATGCAACTTATGTTTTGAGGGTTTTGAGTGAATAAACCCTAGAGATCAACAAGGAGGTGAAAGATTCCTTTGTTCCTAGTCCAAGCATGGACAAGGAGGTGAAAGATTTCTCCCTCACCATTCTACTCAGACACAAGTTATCAAAATTGAGTTATTTGGTGGATAAAGCGTAGATCTAAGGGTTTTTCCAGTAGAAGGGGTGCACCACTAGAAGAAGAAAGGTTCGATTTGCTTCAAGGAGAGTAGATCTGCATCCATACTCAGGAGTTCATTGCTAGTGCTCTAGCGCCTTTTTGCAGCATTTACATGAAGGATTCTCCTGCTTATTGATATATTGTGACTTGGGGGGCGAATTTCTGAAGAGGGGCACAACCTTCACTGAGGAGGCTTAAGTTTTGAAGGGAATACTTAAGGGTTTGAACCCCAACTTTCTCCATATGCTCTATACAACTCTTGATCTACAGTTTGACAGTGATATCAAGTTATTTGGTGGCCATCTTAAAGGGGGTCGAATTATTGAGCCTTTCCAGCCAGTCAGGGGGTGCACCAACACCAGATCCAACCACAAAGGGGTGCATCAGCATTAGTTCTGAGGGTTTCAGCTTATAAAGGAAAGAAATTGATCTTGTCCTAAGCATCATTCAGCTGTGGGAGTCTCGGAGGCTATATATACATATTACCAGATCTACATATCTATGTATGAAGATCATTTATATTACTAAATAAAGGTCAGATCTAAAGTTTTGCTGCAATATTTGTGTCTTTCTTTCATTATCTTGTCTTCCGTGTTTGTTGTAATGTCTTCCCTGCAATAAGAACTCTGCAAAACACACCAACACTTCTTTCTGTAACAAAAATCTTCAAAACAAAAAACCAAACATCAAACATCAAACCCTAGTTCCTAGCAGAAATTGCTTGGGAACAATACATCTTCCCCTAAACAATATTTTCAGCATTGCTCCTAGCCATATCTTCCTCAGGAAACTTGAAGATTTTATCTGAATCAACTTATGATGAACTTTATCGTTTTGCAGAGTTTTCTTCATCACCTCTAGATTGTTAGGCTTTCTAAAGATCTTGAGAAGTAAGATAGAGATCACTAGATGAAATTATCTCTAGATTGTTAGCCTTTCTAAAGATACCGAGAAGAAGTAAGATGGAGATCATTAGATCAAATTAAGTAGCTTCTGTGGTAATTAGCAACATATGTATTTCAGCTTATCACAATATAGACATGTATTAGAGTTAATTTTTGCATTGTGAACCTCTATCGTTGTTGTTATCCCTTGAATCTTGGCCTTTGTGAATTTGCTAAAAGAGTATTTGCTTGGCAAGTTATTTTCAGTAAATGCACTATTTTGCAATAGATGGTGCACCTTTTCCACCTACAAAAGAGATTTGTATGCACCATTCTTGAAACATAGAATTCCATTTGCTAAAACTTGAAGAACACATCTAATTAAGTGATCTGAAAAAACGTGGCCTAAGACTCAGTTCTAAGAAAATTAATCAGCATATGAGAAAGACCAAAATGCTGGCCACACGCTTAGCCACCTACGCCCCATCAAAATGTGGAACCTCTCTAGATGCAAGAAAGAAAAAAATAAAAATAAAAATAAAGCATTGATGTTTGGGGGAGTTGAATTGTCAAGGATGCCTGGCCTTCTTACTTCCACCAGGAAATGCTCCAATATGTCTAGAAAACACCAGTAACATGAGGAAGGGGATTCCTTCTACAGATTTTGGCAGAGACTCTGACTTTCCTGCAGAGCAGACTACTAACGGCCTAGAGAGCCTGATGATATGTAAATCTCTATAATTGTCGATAATAATAGACTGAGCATCATGATTTGAAGCTGGTTTTCCCAAATTAGGTTTCCAGGGTAAAGCATTATTTTGTGTGATTGCATTTCTCTATACATCAGTTAGATAGTTGTTGCGTACGATGAGTACATATAGCTATTAACTTTCTTCTCTTTGTTACCTAATCGGTAGTGTCCCACAAACATTAGTGTGCTATGGGTCATTTACTTACAACAGTCCAATTATTCTGATGTTCATCTCTTGTGGTTCGATTGTGAGATAGAGCAGTGTATGAGTTGGTGAATATATATGACTTGAAACATCTCTTGTATCATTCATTGGGCAATGCCCATAAACTCACTATGCTAATTTCCTACAGTAAATCAATTTTAGATTTATGTTTATTCACCCTAAAATTTCCTGTTTTGAATTGAAGAGCAATGATTTTAGTCTGACTATGAAATTGGCTTGATTACATTGCCCCTGTTCTCCTTCATAGGGCATAGCTCACACATACTGCTATCCAATTAATTTGCACAGCATTTAATTACTGATATATTGGCTGGAAAATGTCTACAACACTCTTCCTTGTGTATTTTGGTCATTGGTTATTGCTAGGCATGCCTTTTATAAATGCAAATGGAATAACTCCAGCCCATGCTACATTGTTTAATAGTCAGCTACAGAATACGTTTCTCATTGATGTACTGGGTTTGGTGATTTATGTTATGGTTATTGCTTGAGCAACGATCTGTGGTGTATAATAGTGCATGTGACATGGAAGTCATATCATTGGTTTGAGTTATTGGGAGAAGAGCCTTCCCACAAATCATTGCCTTGAGCCAAACTTGTTCATCAGCATTTTGTTAGTAATCAATTTCCTGAGAGACGCTGTTTTTTTGTAATTAAAAAAATGCGATACAAGTTGTTGGTTAGATTTCAAACCCATAGCAGGGTGTCTTCTCCCAGTATTGGGATTAGTGGGGAGATATTTCTGTTCACAATGTTGGTTGTAGCAAATCATACACTGAGAGGTAATGGACAGGGTTCTAACACCAGTGAATAGAGGATGGTGAAGCACATTTACAGTCTAATATGGATTGCAGAGGACAAAGTACTTTATTCCAAAACAAGAGTCTGTGTTGATGAGATGGATAGGCTATAGGCCCACCATTTATGGATCATTAAAGGTGGTCCAGATTCCTGTAGAAGATATGGGACTCCAACTCATAATGTTTTAAACTGCGAACTACAGATTTCAAGCTTCTTTTATGTTATGGTCCATTCTTGAAAGATGCAACATTTTGATATTTGTAGCTTCCATAAGAATAGATCCAAAAGCTTATTAGAAAAACAGATTCCATATTATGTCTCCAATTCCTTTGATAGGAAGAATCAGTATAACCGACAACATATATGAAATAAATTGGACTGCATTTTTTAGCCAAGGAAAGACTCTTAGCTGGAGATTCAAAGCATGCTGATAGGAATTGACCCACAAAATAGCAAAAGTTGCAGACTGATTTTGCATTGAACATTGGGAGGTTGAATGCACGGAGTGAACGTATCATCCAGTCCCACCATTGCACATTGATTATGTTGTAACAATGTCCACCTCTACAATTGTAAACAATATGATTTGTATAGTATTCTCACACTTTTTGTAGAATGTACAAACAGTGGAACCAGTGGTGTTAAATCGTAAAACACCCACTAATGCAACACACTGTGTAGTCTCACTTTGTGGTAAACAAAGCATTGCCTCAAGAACATTATCACTGCTAATAGTAGTAAGGAATAAACAATATTTGTTGGTCAAAAGCTTCTAGTCCATGCAGATTGGTTGACAGGGAAGCTCTGCATATTTATAGTGTGATTTTCCCAATCATATTTGGCAATTGCATTGGTCTATACCTTGCCGACAGTTGTTTGTAGATCATATCTTAGTACCCCTCCCCTCTCTCAATTACCTTCTTAGAAAATGCACTTAGGCGATTTCCATCATTCAAATGACCCTCCTTGTGCACTATCCCTTTTCCTAGTCTTCTATGTCTTGTCATCCCTTTTAATATAGGTTGGAAAAATTGGTCAATCACTGCAACCAAGTCTAATTTCAAAAGAGGAAATAAAAATAACTTAAGCTAGTAAAAAGCTGGTTTTGAACACATATATTCAGATTTAAGAAGTATCAGCGCCTTCAAATAAGTCAAATGGCCTTGTTACATGATAAAATAGCTTCTCGGTTGGCTCAGCTGCAAAATAGGCAAGAGTGTTGTACAAGTATCGGGCTATGAGGTGGCTTAGGACTAGAATAACTAATGAAAGGTAGTGAGAACATGCTATTAGAGGATGATAGTAATAGGGATAGGATAAAATCTACATTTTGGTCTTATGGGATGAATATGGTAGATTGTGGGATAATGAAACCATAACTCTTTGGAAGCTCCAAAATAATAGGGAAATCTGACACTAGCCATAGCATAATGAACATTGGGATGGTATGATCCTGTGCCTCTTTAATCCTTTTTCTTATCGATTGCATTTGTTCTTCCATTTATTGGATCACTTCTGGCCCCACTAGGACCCTATCCTCAAGTTGATCCCAACTCAACGACGTCCAACATGGTCACCCGTAAAGAAACTCAAATGGTTCCATCTTAATCGTACTCTGGTAACTATTATTGTATTAAAAATCTACCAATGGCAAGAAGCATTCCCAACGTTTCTGTTGGTAGATTACATACATATGCAACATATCCTCCAGAATATGGTTCGTTCTCTCTATTTGTCCGCCTGTCTCAAGGTTACACTGTACTAAAATTCATTTGCGTTCCTAATGCTTCTTGAAAACTAGTCCAAAACTGTCGTGTAAACATCTATCCTCGATCGGATATGATCCTTCTTGGTACACCATGTAATCTCACAATCTTGCTAACAAATACTCTAGCTATGTATGGTGCTTGATACATCGTACGTACTGGAATAAAGTGTGCACTCTTTATCAGAGTGTCAACTACCATGAAAATCGAATCACGCCTCCTTGCTGTCAATGGAAATCCCATAATAAAATCCATCGAAATGACCTCCCATTTTGATTTAGGAATAACGTGTGGCTGTAACAATCCTGCTGGATATATATTTTTAGCCTTCACCTGATGAAATTCTAGACATCTCACCATGTAACTAACTATGACTACTTTCATTCCTTTCTAGAAGAATAAAGGCTTAAGGTATGCCTTCATCTTCGTGACTCCCAGATGAGCCACATACACTGCTCGATGCACTTCGCTCAAAATCAATTTACTAAGTTCGCCATTAGGTTGTACATAAATTCTACCATTATATCTCAATAATCTGTCATTGTCCAATGTATAACCTTCAAACTTCGGTACCATCTTGGTATTTTGTCCAATATTATCCTTAACTTGTTTGTACCAGTCATTGTCGATCTGTAAATTTATAATCTTTTCTCGAAGATTCATCTTAAGAGGTATTACCAAGAATATGCTTGGTCTCCGACTCAACGCATCTGCTACTCTGTTCAACGTTCATTTAATGTAAGTAATCTCAAAGTCATATTCTCTAAGTAATTCTGACCAATGCCTCTGTCACGCGTTCAAGTCACTCTGAGTAAATATATGCTATAGTGATCTATCTTTAATTCGAATTTTCATCCAATCAGATAATGTCTCCAAACTCTTAAGGCATATACAATCACTAATAACTCCAAGTCATGTGTTGCGTAGTTTTCTTCATGCTTTCTTAATTTCCTAGAAATGCAAGCAATCACTCGACCCTGTTGCATCAAAAATCCACCTAAACCTTCCTTATATGCATTCATTCATACCAAGAATTCCTTTTCCATGTCGAGGACCTTTAATATCGACACTATCGTTAACAACTCCTTAATCTTTTGAAATGCTTCCACACATTTCTCTATCCATACGAATTTTTTGTTTTTCTTCTGTAACTCTGAGATTGGATTTGCTATCTTCGAAAAACCTTTGACGAATCATCGGTAATATCTTGCTAAAACCATAAATCTACGTACTTCTTGTATGGTCATCAGTGTTGGCCATTCCATAATGGCCTCTACTTTCGCTGGATCCACAACGATACCTTCACCAAATATGATATGTCCCAAGTAATGAATCTTTGATTGGTAAAAAGAACATTTCGATAGCTTCCCGTACAATTTGTTTTCTCTTAGACACTGTAGAACCAATTGCAAGTGTTCATCATGCTCTTCTTTCGTCCGAGAATAAACCATTCTGTCATCAATAAATACTTGAACAAACTTGTCCAAGTATTCACGGAACACCCCATTCATCAAACTCGTGAATACCTCTAGGGCGTTCGTCAAACTGAATGGTAAAACAATAAACTCATAGTGTTCAAATCTCGTCTTAAATGTGGTCTTAGGGATATCTTCCTCCTTAATCCATAATTGATGATATCCCGATCTCAAGTCAATATTCGAAAACACCAAGTCAATATTCGAAAACACCATTGCTCCCTTCATCTGATCAAACAAATAGTCAAACCTCGGTAAAGGATATTGGTTATTGATCGTAGATTTGTTCAATTGACGATAGTCAATACAAAGTCTCCATGATCCATCCTTCTTTCTCACAAAAATCACTGGCACACCCCAAGGTGATACGCTTGGATGTATAATTCCCAAATCCAACAACTCCTTCAATTGCATTTTCAACTCCTACAATTCCGGTGTCGACATCCGATAAGGCATTCTCGCTATTGGTTCAGTTCCAGGTTTCAAGTCTTGTAAACTCCAACTCTCTCTTGGGCGGTAAACCTGGCAAATCTTTTGGAAATATGTCTGCAAACTCTTGTACTACTGGAAGGTTTTCTAATCTTTCTTCCTCACCCTTTTCATTTAACGCTAAGATTCCATACAACTTGCATCCCTTGCACATACTCTTCTGCAATGGTAGGGAAGAAATAAACCTCAAGGATACTCCCTAATTTCTTCCTACAATTACTCTACTCTGTCCCAAATCATTCGTCAAACTTAATTATTTCGTCTTATAGTTAAGTATCACATCATGCGATTCTATCCAGTCCATGCCTATCACTATGTCATAATATCCTAATATCATGACGTATAGGTTGGACTTAGTTACAAAATCACCCAAGTTAATGCTACAGTCCATAACCTTTCCTCCGACTTTATGTTTTGCACCTGATGCCATTTCTACGTATTTGAGCTTGTCCTGTTCGATTGCCTTTACTGTAATTCTCTTTAGCGTTGCACTTGAAATAAATCTCTCTGTAGCTCCTGGATCTATTAAAATACTAAAAGTTTGATCGTCGATCATACCTGACATCTCGAGCATAGTGGATTGGTGCTCAGTCTGGTAGTTATTCACCGCTGCATGTATCTTGTGGGCCTTGCCCAAATCTCCAACCATAGTGGGTCCATATGATCCGGCCACTCTGTCCTTCCCAATCAGACAGGCTCGCTGGTAATGTGGCTCTCCACATGTCCAACATCCAGTATTCCATCCATTGCTCCTAGTCCCTGAAGTAGATGTTGCTGACCTAGGAGGCTGTGATCCTGGTCTATTTTGCTGAACATGCCTAAACTGTTGTTGTTGTTGTGGACGACGCTATTGTTGTTGATGTGGTGCTATATAAGGAGTCCTCTTATGAGGAGTCTGTTGTTTCAGTGTCGAGAAAATAGGTCCTTTGAACGTATCTTGATGCCTAGAACTCTGTCATTCTAGTATTTGATACTGCTACTCTCCCGACGTCGTCTATCTAGCCAGTCTAGAAGTAGTCCCGCCCTAACCCCCACTGTTCAATTATTCCGCATCTATAAGGGCCTTATGAGATGCATCATGCAATGTTTGAGGCATTAGGATCCTCACCTTCGTAAAAATGTTGAAGTTAAGGGCGAACACAAACTTGTTGACCTTTAACTTCTCTATGTTCAGATGTGGAGCATACCTAAGTAGTTCCATGAACCTCTCCTCGTACTCCGGAACCGTTCGACTACCCTGGCGTAATGCATTGAACTCATTAAGCTGACACTCAATGAATTCATTCGACAAATACCTCTCCCGAAATCATTCCTCAAACAATTCCCATGACATGTCTTCAATGACCATGTTTAGTTGAGGTAGGAGTGTCTTCCACCAAATTAGAGCACTCCCTTTTAGCTGAAAGACCGCCATGCAGAATTTCATGTTGGAGGTGTAATCACGAAGTGCAAAGCACATCGTCATGTTATCCAACCATTTTTCGGCAACTAAGTCGTCCACAACACCCATGAAATCGAGAAATTTCACATTCTTGAGTTCTCTGTGTATACTACTACTACCAGCTGGAGCACGCTGCAAACCCCCATTGGGCACAAACACTTTTCCCTTATCTTGGTCTAGGTGATTGATCAGTTCCTTTGACATCCTCTAGAAGGATCTCATCATACCTACCACATATCCCACAACAACCTGCTCCTACTCAGTAGTTTTCTCATCTCCCTCAGGGTTAGATCCCTCTGGCATGGATACTATCGGAGGAAGCACAACTCTTCCTCCCGCACCACAACGTCTATTTCACCTGCGTCCTTTAACCATGGTTACCCACATGGAAAAATTCAAATTTATTAGTGATACATTTCTAATAATCTTAGTGGAAAGCGTAACGATCCAAAGTCGTAGGGTTGAACCCGCTCTGATACCATATGTAATGACCCATCCGTTTAACATAATGTAAGTGAGTACAATAGTGAATTTTTTTTTATATATATTATATATTTTAAAATAACATTGGATAAAACAAATGTTACACAATTAACATACAACATTTTTTCATACACAATCTCTTCTCAACTATCTCAATACACAACAAGATTTAAATACAACATCATTACTATTCCTAGATCAACTGCATCACATGAAAAATGAAGAAGTCTTCCCGCCCAACCTACTTGCAAGTTTAGGACCTTCAAGACAAATGATCAACGCTCAAGTCCATGATTCATCCGATTGATTTTGACCATTTAAGGTCTTAGGATGTGCGACTATTCTGAGGAACAAGGAAGTATCTAAATCCCAATACTCCAATTTCTATCTTGTAATTCAAGCCTAGAATCATCAATTTACACAACGAACTAAATTTACACAACAAACTAAATTTACACTAAGTTGGTTAACTAATTAAAATTTTATCAAGTGTTTCTATTAATCCGGAACCATCAATAATCTATCTAACGATATATATACATATTAGTAGCTAATTACTTATCACAATAATATAATGTTTCTCAAATTTACATGAATAACTTTGAACTATACCCATTATGGAAATGTCCATACGACAACTATGATCAATTTTAAGATTGAGATAAAGTTAATTATTGAACTTTCACTTGAGCATTTAACTCCAACTTAACATGAAGGTATTACAATGGTTATATCAATAATCAATCAATCATGGTTCTTGTCATTGTAATGCACAAGGTTGGTATGATTATTAAATGCTTCTTGTAACATCCCACTCTGGCACACTGAGCGAACTTATTCTTTGAGGACACTTGCTCACAAGTGATCCAGATTATTATGATATTAAAACATTTGACTTTGATTATGATGCGTCATGGGTAGATGACATGTTGTTTTACTACATTGACATAGACAGGTGCTATTGACTCGGTTTTACTGAGTGTGTAGGGTTTTTGACCTTGAGGATGCAGAGACATTGATGGAACCCTTGGACTCCAGATCGAGTCAGGGAGTGTGCTTTTGGGGTTTGATTGATTTACTGTGATATTAATACATTTGATTAGATGATATGATGTGGACATGTTCTAACATGATTTGTTGATGATGCAGGCTGACGATAGCTTGCCGACCAGACTCACATATGGAGTAAAGGGGTCACACACGACTACCAGAGAGGTTGAGGGAGAGGTGTGGTCAACATCCCTGCCACGACCTACTAGCACTCTTGCCATGGCTCGAACTGTAGGATAACGATTACCTATTTCGAGAGGACCCACGATGCCGTGAGGCCAGACTGCGACAATCACTCACGATGATTCTAAGGGGCGTGCAATAAGGCGGGGGCCTTATTCCTTAGAAGCCCTTAGTCTCCCACAAGTTCACCTGGTGGAGTGTTGACTCCAGGGGTTATTGATGTCTACCAATTAGTCAAGAGGCGAGTGGCACCCTTGGAGCACGTGGTGCGTCCTGAAGGGCACGTTGCAAAGGAAACAAATGAGGCGAGTGGCACCCTTGGAGCACGTAGTGCGTCCTGAAGGGCACGTCGTGTTGATGATGACTGAGGTATGAACCTAGATGGACCTAAGACATTTAACATGTTAAGAATTTTTAAACAACTTCCCTAATTAAAATGTCGCCCTGTTCAGAATCTCAGTTCTAAGTCTAAAATTTCGCTAGGAGTAAAATTTTGTCTACCCTTAAGAAAATATCTTTATAAAAATAAAATAATAAAAAGTTAAAATAAATACCACTTGAGTAATAATCTTGGTCCTCTTAAATTTTTGGGTAAAATGAAGAGAGTAAGAAATTAAATAAAATCGATGGATATAAAATGTAAAGAAGAAATTAATTATTTCAACTTTTGATAGTTTAAAAAGATACTAATTTATAATAAAAGGAAAGAGAGGTTAACTTGCACAATTGTCATTTTTGGCTCTAATAAAAAGGGGAAAGAAGGAAATATAAAAATTAGGAAACTAGGGAATGAGGCAACATAAAAAGGGAAAGAGGGGAACTTATGGTAAAAAGCAGGAGTTCAACTTAGTAAAGAATCTGCATTTAAAGAACCTTCTAAATTGAACTAAATTAACAACTTCATAATAGGGAAAGACTTTAAAACTTGTAAGGGAATCTAGGGACACCTAGGAGTAAATTTAGGGGTAACTCTAGGTGGGTGAGGGAAATGAGACAATTAATAATTTAAAGAAAATAATTATTGGAGGAATGTGGGGGATGGGTGACACTTGTACGAAGGAGAAATTTTTACGAATTTTTATTAAAACTTAAATTAAATGAGATTTAGGGAAAGAATGGAAGTTCCAAAACTCTATAAAAGAGAGGGAGGAGAAGGAAGAAGGGGATCGACTATTAGCGTAACGATACGCTGCCGGAATAGTGACTTGACTAATTTACTTGTGGGAGTTGGGATTTCCCAACTCGGAGAGGAGTGGTAGCTCGGCCTTGCGAGGCGAGATGGGAGCTATACGTACCCTCTGGATAGTGTGTGGTCCCTTTGCGACTCGGGGGGCTAAGGAGGAAGCATAGTACCCCTAGCATTCGCTAGGAGGTACCGGTGAGGTCTCGACGGTCGGCGAGCGGGAGCGGCATGGAGCTCGGGATGTCATTCGAAGCGGGCAATAAGGCAACGGTATGATTTTTATTTTAGTAGAATAGAATGCATTATGACTTATGCTTGGATCTGAATATTGATTGTAATGGATTGGGTGTTTAGATTGATAGCGAACCCCTTTTTCTTAGCCTAGCTGATTGCTTGACATGCGTCCTTCAGTACGACCTTGGCGTTGGGATTACCTTGCTCCCTTGATGTTATTTTCTGCACCTTGACTGATAGAATCCCTGTGATCCCTTCGATTAGTTACCTTATGGCCTCGACATTCTCACACTGCAGTCATCATTTTTATTGGTATTCTGAGATGAGTGAGGCTTTTGACCTCATTCTACATTGTTTTCTTTTTATATAACTGCTTTATTTTGATATTATAGCTGTGAGTTTACTTATAACTGCAATATGTACTTAGGCCTGCGTTCCTTCCATGAAATACATAGGGAAATTCTTAGAACACTATGCACCAAGAATCTGGACTGCGTTCTTTGTTGTTGACAACAATTTATCGGACAATGATTTATATGTATTGCATACACGTTTAATATTCAGAGAATGATAGATATTCATAACGATTTAATAGTCTTAAATGCTTTTATCTCTGATAGCATGTTGATCGTTAAACATCATGGGGTAACGATAATCATTGCCAATAGCTATGGATTTATTATTCCTTACTCGTGGATTTTATTGACAATTAAATAACGATTTTATCCTTACTGTTGCATCTGATTGGGGAATTCATTTTACCCCTGCGGTTGCTTTTGTGTTTGGCTGCATAAACCTACCCTCTGCAAAATCATACTTACAATGGCTGTGATTTCTTCCTTCTTTTTGTTTCAGTAGTCCCTTGCCCCTTTCATCTTAATTTTGTCTGGGATTTCTGTTATTTGCGCTGGTTTGAATATGCCATTACGTCATGATTGGATGCTCATCGAATGTTTTTGGGTTGTCATGATGATTTGTGGCATTAATTTAATTTGATTGAGTTCTTTGTTTCGGTCATGTGTGCATGATTTAATTTCATATTAGCATCGTTTGTGACCCCAAGGTCACGCGTTCATTTCCCTTAAGAGTGATGTCACTCTATTAAACCCTACGAGTGCCTTTGTCACACATGATCATTTCCAGAACGCTGAGCTTACAATGGCTACAACTTTTTCTCTTGTTTCCGTTCTCAGCTTGGTTGTCTGTCTTTCTCGATTGGAAATGAAGCTCGTTATTTGAACACTACTCCTTCTAGTCTTTTTCTAGTGTTCAAAAAGTTTTACTGATTGTTGATTATCGTTCGTCCAGTCATCATTCAATTTTATATCGTCGTTGCGGTCCAAAGGTCGCGTATTCGATTCACATAGAATGATGTCGCTGAATAAAACATTTAGATCATGCCCTGACGACACGACTTCTAATGGTCCGAATATCTATTTTGTTGCTTTTCTCGCATTATGAACTGGTGATAGTTGGGATGATGATTAATCTAATTTATGGATTGCTGCATAATTTCAAATATCGTTTAGTGCCATTGTCACGTTAAACCACATCGAGATTCCCCATCTTAAAAGAGCTCCAACTTCTGTTTTTGTTGCTTTTTTTTGAACTCTGAGCTCTTCTCAGTTTAGTCGATCATTTCTCTCACTATTTATATTTAACTTCGGGTCACCTGTTAATTATAGGCAATATTGCACTATGTATTTCCCTATATGATTTCATTGATGAGTTTTAGAGATGAGCCATAAAGACTGATACCTCTTTCCTCATGCACAGTGTAACTGTCGCGCACAATATTATCTCAGCTAGAAATTCGTTGAATGGTAGTCTGGTTTTATTCCAAGATTCGTTTACTAATACAAAAAAGAAATTGATGTCAGAATCCGCCTCAAAATAGAATTCAGTCGATGTTTCCTTGCAATTTCTAAATTTGTTGCAGTATGAATTTATGATTTCCCTTTCATTCCAGTTGTGGTTGTTCTCTGGCAAGTTAGAGGAAGGATAAAAATAGAATTTTTACTCGGTTGCTTATTTTCTCAGTAAAATGCTTAAATTCTACCATGCTCTAATGCAACGATCTTTTTATAATTTAGTACTGCACTAATTATGTACTGCTTTACGCAACGGTCCGTTTAGAATTTAGTAACGCTTAATTTTGTAATGCTTAATGGTTAAGGCAACTATTTTTATATTTAGTAATGCCTTGTAAATTAGTCTTGCATGGCCGACACTAATTGTCAATTGTATTAATTCTAGTAAGTTTCATTAAATTGATCTATCATAGTGTAGAGTTTTATTATTCAGAGTGGATGAAGGGAATGATTATTGTAGAACCTTTATTAGATATCTTTACATGGTTATAAATGGTTTAAGTTTTTAAAATGATTATTATATTCGATTAATTAAGTGTTTTCTTTTATTAATAATAATAAGAATAACAATTATTAATATCATGGTTACCATTATTATTATTAATGGGATGAGGAAATTGTGTGTAAAGGTTGTTAAGATATACATAATCTAATCCCTTGGACATTGTTGTATATATCCATAAGACTATTAGTTAGTGGTTTAAATTAGAATACTTACAACAAATAGTAATATTTTAAGGCAAATTGACTTAGATGGAACTATGATGACTCTTGAAAAATTAAAATTTGCAAAGGAATTTGTTTCAAGGAGGATTTAGATTGTACCTTATGATGTTTTGCATTCAGGCATTCTAAGATGGGCTAGTGATAATGACTAAAACCGACAGTGACTATTGACTAGCTTGACTCGACGATTGATCGGAATGTTGGCGAAGTTTTTTTTTTTTTTTTTCTTGCTTACGCCTTCCGTTGAGGGTGTTGTTGTTTAATGTAATTAATGATTGTCCGTAGATTAGCGGCTGGGGTTGCTTGTGTCGGGAGGGAAGTAGACACCTCCTTGTTCCTCAGAACAGTCGCCATCCTTGAGACCTTAAATGGTCAAAATCGATGAGAACCTAGGCTTGACCGTTGCTTATGTGTCCTGGAGGTCCTAACCATTGTAGGGTAGGACAGATGGGTAGTCAGTCTTATTTATTTTGTCGGTTGATTGTCGTAACTTGCTTGCAGTTACTTGATGTGGGTCTTAGATCGTTATGTTGTTGTTGCAGTTGCATGCACCATGTTCATCGTCGTATGGCGACACATAGTCGAATGTATCTATTATCCTTGTACACACGCGCACACACAACAAAAAATTTTGCGCTTGTTATAAGAGGTTTGTCGTCGTAATGAGGAGGTTCGTTACATATGGTATCAGAGTGATGTCTTTCGTTGACATGATTGGATTATACTGTTGCTAATTGAGTTGATTGTCTGCATGCAGGTAATCATGGTTAGAGGACACTGCGGAGGCAAACGACGGGGTGCTAGGGGAGGGGGCACGACGCCTCCAATAGCATCCACGCCTGAGGGGTCTAACCCCTAGGGAGACGAGCAGGTTCTTGGATAGGAGCAGATAGCAGTTGGTGATGTAGTCGGAATGATGAGATCTTTTCAGCACATGTTCGAGGCACTGATCAGTCGTTTGGACAGAGACGAAGCCAGAGCGTCGGCGCCCGCTGAGGTTCCACCGTGCGCTCCGGTCAGTATAGGTAGCATTCACCGGGAACTCGAGAAGGTCAAATTTCTCAAGTTCTTTGGTACCTCGGACGACGCATCCACAGAGGCGTGGTTGGAGAACATGGCGATGTGCTTCGCACTTTGCGATTATACCTCCAACATGAAGGTTCGCATGACAGTCTTTCAACTGAAGGGGAGCTCTCTTCTATGGTGGAAGACGCTCCTACCGCAGCTGAACATGGCCGTCGAAGACGTGTCATGGGAACTGTTCGAGGAACGGTTCTGAGAGAGGTACCTTTCATAGGAATTCATTGAGCGTAAGCTCAATGAGTTCAATGCCTTACGATAGGGAGGTCGTACGGTGCCCGAGTACGAGGCCCATTTTATGGAGCTGCTCCAGTACGCTCTGCACCTTAACACAAAGAAACTTAAGGTCAACAAGTTTGTGTTCGGACTTAATGGCAGCCTACGTGCAAAGGTTAGGATTTTGATGCCCCAAACCTTGCACAATGTCGTCCAGAAGGCCCTCATAGCAGAGGAGGAGCTTATCAGTGGGGGTCAGACTAGGACTCCAGCGAGACCAGCAGGGCAGGTTTCATCTGGAACACAGCAACACCAGACACTAGCGAGACATACGCCGTGATATCGTGGCTTCCAAAGGGGATCCACTTTCACTACACCCTGGCGACCACAGCCTCAGCAGCAGACACCTTATCGGGGACCACAACATCAACAGCAGCGTTGCTCGCAGCAGCAGCAGTTTAGGCCTGTTCAGCAGAACAAACCAGGGTTCCAGGCCGGTGGGCCGTCATCTTCTACTTCATGTAGCAGGACTACTGGGCCGAAGAAGGGGTGTTGGACATGTGGGGAGCCACACTACCAGCGTGACTGTCCTGTGGAGAGGACCAGAGCGTCCGAATCAGCAGGACCCACTACCGTGGGAGATATGGGCAAGACCCATTGGATTCATGCAGCGGTGAATAACCACCAGGCAGAGCACCAGTCAACTGTGCTCGAGACGATAGGTATCGTCGCTGACCAGACTCTTAGTATTTTGATAGATCCTGGTGATACAAAGAGTTTCATTTCTGGTGCAACGCTAAAAAGGATTAAGGTAAAGGCAGTCGAACATGATGAGTTTAGCTTCGTAGAGATGGCTTCGGGAGCCAAACAAAAGGTTGGAGGAAGGGTTACAGGATGTATCCTTAACCTGGGAGAGTTTGTCACAAGGGCCAACCTGTACGTCACGATCCTAGGGTCTTATGATGTCGTGATTGGTATGGACTAGTTGGAGTCGCATGAGGCGATACTTAACTGTAAGATAAAACGATTGAGCTTGGTCGACGACGAGGGCCAGAGACATGTGATTGTAGGACGAAACCAGGGAGTTTCCCTGAGGTTCATCTCTTCCTTGCAACTTCAGAAGAACATGTGCAAGGGGTGCAAGCTTTATGCGATCCTTGCATTAAACGAGAAGGGAGTAGCGGAAGGTCTAGAACACCTTCTGGTGGTGAAGGAGTTTGCGGACGTATTTCCAGAGGAGTTACCTAGGATGCCGCCGGAGAGGGAATTGGAGTTTACCATAGACCTAAAACCGGGGACTAAACCGATAGCAAGAATGCCTTATCAGATGTTGACCCCAGAGTTACAAGAGTTAAAAATGCAACTAAAGGAGTTGCTGGACCTGGGACTGATACGTCCTAGTGTGTCACCATGGGGTGCCCCTGTTATTTTCATACGAAAGAAGGATGGATCGTGGAGGCTTTGCATTAACTACCGTCAACTGAACAAGGCTACGATCAAGAATCAATATCCATTGCCGAGAATTGATGACCTGTTCGATCAAATGAAGGGTGCAACGTTGTTCTCCAAGATCGATTTGCGATCAGGGTATCACTAGTTACGGATCAAGGAGGATGACGTCCCTAAGACTGCCTTTAAGACGAGATTTGGACATTACGAGTTTAATGTTTTACCGTTTGGATTGATAAACGCCCCTCGGGTATTTATGAGTTTGATGAATGGGGTGTTCCACAAATACTTGGACAAGTTCATCCAAGTATTCATTGACGATATCTTGATTTACTCTCGGACGACGGAGGAGCATGACGAGCACTTGCGCTTGGTACTACAGTGTCTGTGAGAGAAAAAATTGTATGGGAAGTTGTCCAAATGCTCTTTTTACCAATCGAAGATTCACTACTTAGGGCATGTCATCTCCGGTGAAGGTATCGCCGTGGATCCAACTAAGGTCAAGGCTATTATGGAATGGCCTGCACCAACGAATGTCCCGGAATTATGTAGCTTTATGGGTTTAACAGGATACTATCGACGATTTGTCGAGGGATTTTCGAAGATAGTAAATCCGATCATGGAATTGCAGAAGAAGAACAAGAAGTTTGTTTGGACCGAGAAATGTGCGGAAGCATTTCGGAGGCTTAAGGAGTTGTTGACAATAGCACCGATACTAAAGGTCCTTGACATGGACGTGGACTTCTTGGTATGCAAAGACGCATGCAAGGAAAGTTTAGGCGGAGTCTTGATGCAAGAGGGACGAGTGATTGCTTACATTTCGAGGAAACTAAGAAGGCATAAGGAGAACTACACGACTCACGATTTGGAGTTATTAGCCATCTTATATGCCTTGAAGGTTTGGAGACACTACCTTGTTGGATGAAAATTTGAACTAAAGACTAATCATTGTGGACTACAACACATTTTTACGCAAAGTGACCTGAACGCGCGACAACGGCATTGGTCGGAATTGCTTAGCGAGTACAACTTTGAGATTACTTACATAAAGGGAACAGTGAACCGAGTGGCGGATGCTTTGAGTTGGAGGCCATGCATCTTTTCGGTGTTGCCTCTTCAGACGAATCTATGTGAAAATATTCTAACTTTACAGCATGACGACGACTGGTACAAAGAGGTCGAGGGTTTTATCGGACAAAACACAATGATGGTACCATGATTTGAGGGATTTTCATTTGATAGCGATGGTTTATTGAGGTTTAAAGGTTGGATTTACGTACCGCCAAACGATGAGTTGAGGGTGTTAATCCTGAGCGAGGCTCATAGAGCAGTTTACATGGCTCACCCATGAGTCACGAAGATGAGGGCAGACCTTAAGCCCTTATTCTTCTAGAAGGGAATGAAGGAATACATAGTCAACTATGTGGCCAGATGTCTAGAATGTCAGCAGGTAAATGATGAACATAGACACCCAGCAGGATTACTACAACCACACGCTATTCCAGAATCAAAATGGGAGGTTATTTCAATGGATTTTATTGTTGGATTTCCACTGCCGACAAGGAGACATGACCTGATTTTCATAGTAATAGACACTCTGACGAAGAGTGCTCACTTTATTTTTGTGCGTACGATGTATCAGGCACTTGACATAGCTAGCGTTTTCATCAGTGAGATTGTGAGGTTGCATGGCGTGCCTAAGAAGATTATATCCGATCGAGGATCGATGTTTACTGGATGATTTTGGATGAGTTTCCAAGAGGCCTTGGGAACCCAACTTAACTTTAGTACTGCGTATCACCCAGAGACTGACGGGCAGATCGAACGAACGAACCAAACCTTGGAAGACATGTTGCACATGTACGTGATGGACCAATAAAAGCGTTGGGAAGAATTCTTGCCACTAGTGGAGTTTGCTTACAACAACAGTTACTAGAGCACCATTAAGATGGTGCCTTTCGAGTTTCTTTACGGGCGACCGTGTTGGACGCCCTTGAGTTGGGATCGGCTTGAGGATAGGGTCCTGGTGGGACCAGAAGCGATCCAAGAAATGGAAGAACAAATGCAAACCATAATACAAAGGATTAAAGAACCGTAGGATTGATAGAAGAGTTATGTCGATGCACACCGGGTCGACCGTAGTTACGAGGTCGGCGATCGAGTCTTCTTACGGGTTAAACCGCTTAAGAGTTCGATCAAGTTTGGGAAGGGAGCTAATCTCTCTCCTAGGTTCGTGGGACCTTTCGAGATTTTGGAGAGAAAGCGGCCCATGGCCTATCGACTAGCCTTGTCTGATTCTTTGAGGTGTATGCACGATGTTTTTCATGTATCTATTTTGAGACATTATATTAGTGATCCTACACATGTGATTGACATGAGTTCCTTGCAAGTATCGGACGAGGGAGCGCTCATGGCTGAGCCAGTCCGCATCTTACATCACCGCGTTCGATAGTTACGACGTCGAACGGTAGGTCAGGTTAAGGTCCAGTGGGACAATTATAGTCCGCACTCGGCGACCTGGGAGAACGCATATGATATGCGCCAACAGTTTCCATTTTTGTTTGATAGATAGACATATGATACTATGATACACTTATTTCGACATTTTTATTGTGAAACTTCAGGACGAAGTTTAGACCAAGAGGGGGTGTATGTAACATCCCGCTCTGGCGCACTGAGCGAACTTATTCTTTGAGGACACTTGCTCGCAAGTGATCCGGATTATTATGATATTAAAACATTTGACTTTGATTATGATGTGTCATGGGTAGATGACATGTTGTTTTACTACATTGACATAGACAGGTGCTATTGACTCGGTTTTATTGAGTGTGTAGGGTTTTTGACCTTGAGGATGCAGAGGCATCGATGGAACCCCTTGGACTTCGGATCGAGTCAGGGAGTGTGCTTTTGGGGTTTGATTGATTTACTGTGATATTAATACATTTGATTAGATGATATGATGTGGACATGTTCTGACATGATTTGTTGATGATGCAGGCTGACGATAGCTTGCCTACCAGACCCACATATGGAGTAAAGGGGTCACACACAACTACCAGAGAGGTTGAGGGAGAGGTGTGGTCAGCAGCCCTGCCATGACCTACTAGCACTCCCTCCGTGGCTCGAATTGTAGGTTAACGATTACCTAGTTCGAGAGGACCCACGATGCCGTGAGGGTAGATTACGACAGTCGCTCACGATGATTCTAAGGGGCGTGCAATAAGGTGGGGGCCTTATTCCTTAGAAGCCCTTATTCTCCAACAAGTTCACCTGGTGGAGTGTTGACTCCAGGGGTTATTGATGTCTACCAATCAATCAAGAGGCGAGTGGCACCCTTGGAGCACGTGGTGCGTCTCGAAGGGCATGTCGCACAAAGGAAACAAATGAGGCGAGTGGCACCCTTGGAGCACGTAGTGCGTCCTGAAGGGAACGTCRCGTTGATGATGACGAAKGTATGAACCTAGATGGACCTAATACATTTAACATGTTAATATTTTTTAAACAACTTCCCTAATTAAAATGTCGCCCTGTTCAGAATCTCAGTTCTAAGTCTAAAATTTCACTAGGAGTAAAATTTTGTCTACCCTTAAGAAAATATCTTTATAAAAATAAAATAATAAAAAGTTAAAATAAATACCACTTGAGTAATAATTTTGGTCTTCATAAATTTTTGGGTAAAATGAAGAGAGTAAGAAATTAAATAAACTCGGTAAATATAAAATGTAAAGAAGAAATTAATTATTTTAACTTTTGATAGTTTAAAAAGATACTAATTTATAATAAAAGGAAAGAGAGGTTAACTTGCACAATTGTCATTTTTGGCTCTAATAAAAAGGGGAAAGAAGGAAATATAAAAGTTAGGAAACTAGGGAATGATGCAACATAAAAAGGGAAAGAGGGAAACTTATGGTAAAAAGCGGGAGTTCAACTTAGTAAAGAATTTGCATTTAAAGAACCTTCTAAATTGAACTAAATTAGCAACTTCATAATAGGGAAAGCCTTTAAAATCTGTAAGGGAATCTAGGGACATCTAGGAGTAAATTTAGGAGTAACTCTAGGTGGGTGAGGGAAATGAGACAATTAATAATTTAAAGAAAATAATTATTGGAGGAATGTGGGGGATGGGTGACACTTGTACGAAGGAGAATTTTTTACGAATTTTTATTAAAACTTAAATTAAATGAGATTTAGGGAAAGATGGAAGTTCCAAAACTCTATAAAAGAGAGGGAGGAGAAGGAAGAAGGGGATCGGTTGTTAGCGTAACGATACACTGCTGGAATAGTGACTTGACTAATTTACTTGTGGGAGTTGGGATTTCCCAACTCGGAGAGGAGTGGTAGCTCGGCCTTCCGAGGTGAGTTGGGAGCTAGACGTACCCTCTGGATAGTGTGTGGCCCCTTTGTGGCTTGGGGGGTCAAGGGGGAAGCAGAGTACCCCTAGCGTTGGTTGGGAGGTACCGGTGAGGTTTCGACGATCGACGAGTAGGAGCGGCATGTAGCGCGGGACGTCATTCGAAGCAGGCGATAAGGCAACGGTATGATTTTTATTTTAGTAGAATAGAATGCATTATGACTTATGCTTGGATCTGAATATTGATTGTAATGGATTTTATGTTTAGATTGATAGCGAACCCATTTTTCTTAGCCTAGCTGATTGCTTGACTTGCGTCCTTCAATACGACCTTGGCGTTGGGATTACCTTGCTCCCTTGATGTTATTTTCCGCACCTTGACTGATAGAATCCTTGTGATCCCTTCGATCAGTTACCTTATGGCCCCAACATTCTCACACTGTAGTTATCATTTTTATTGGTATTCTGAGATGCGTGAGGCTTTTAACCTCATTCTACGTTGTTTTCTTTTTATATAACTGCTTTATTTTGATATTATAGCTGTGAGTTTACTTATAACTGCAATATGTACTTAGGCATGCGTTCCTTCCATGAAATACACAGGGAAATTCTTAGAACACTATGCACCGAGAATCTGGACTGCGTTGTTTGTTGTTGACAACAATTTATCGGACAACGATTTATATGTATTGCATACGCGTTTAATATTCAGAGAATGATAGATATTCAAAACGATTTAATAGTCTTAAATGCTTTTATCTCTGATAGCATGTTGATCGTTAAACATCATTTGATAACGAAAATCATTGCCAATAGCTATGGATTTATTATTCCTTACTCATGGATTTTATTGACACTTAAATAACGATTTTATCCTTACTATTCCGTCTGATTGGGGAATTCATTTTGCCCCTGCGGTTGCTTTTGTGTTTGGCTGCATAAACCTACCCTCTGCAAAATCGTACTTACAATGGCTGTGATTTCTTCCTTCTTTTTGTTTTAGTAGTCCCTTGACCCTTTCGTTCGTCCAGTCATCATTCAATTTTATATCATCGTTGCGGTCCAAAGGTCGCATATTCGATTCACACAGAATGATGTCGCTGAATAAAACATTTAGATCACGCCCTGACGACATTGCTTCTAATGGTCCGAATATCTATTTTGTTGCTTTTCTTGCATTATGAACTGGTGACAGTTGGGATGATGATTAATCTAATTTTATGGATTGTTGCATAATTTCAAATATCGTTTAGTGCCATTGTCACGTTAAACCACATCGAGATGCCCCAGCTTAAAAGAGCTCCAACTTCCGTTTTTGTTGCTTTATTTTGAACTCTGAGCTCTTCTCAATTTAGTCGATCATTTCTCTCACTATTTATATTTAACTTTGGGTCGCCTGTTAATTATAGCCAATATTGCACTATGTATTTCCCTATATGATTTTATTGATGAGTTTTAGAGATGAGCCATAAAGACTGATACCTTTTTCCTCATGCACAACTTAACTGTCGCGTGCAGTATTATCTCAGCTAGGAATTCGTTGAATGGTAGTCCGGTTTTATTCCAAGATTCGTTTACTAATACAGAAAAGGAATTGATGTCAGAATCCGCCTCAAAATAGAATTCAGTCGATGTTTCCTTGCAATTTCTAAATTCGTTGCAGTATGAATTTATGATTTTCCTTTCATTCCAGTTGTGGTTGTTCTCTGGCAGGTTAGAGGAAGGATAAAAATATAATTTTTACTCGGTTGCTTATTTTCTCAGTAAGATGCTTAAATTCTACCATGCTCTAATGCAACGATCTTTTTATAATTTAGTACTGCACTAATTATGTACTGCTTTACGCAACGATCCGTTTAGAATTTAGTAATGCTTAATTTTGTAATGCTTAATGGTTAAGGCAACTATTTTTATATTTAGTAATGCCTTGTAAATTAGTCTTGCATGGCCAGCACTAATTGTCAATTGCATTAATTCTAGTAAGTTTCATTAAATTGATCTATCATAGTGTAGAGTTTTATTATTCAGAGTGGATGAAGGGAATGATTATTGTAGAACCTTTATTAGATATCTTTACATGGTTATAAATGGTTTAAGTTTTTAAAATGATTATTATATTTGATTAATTAAGTGTTTTCTTTTATTAATAATAATAAGAATAACGATTATTAATATCATGGTTACGATTATTATTATTAATGGGATTAGGAAATTGTGTGTAAAGGTTGTTAAAATATACATAATCTAATCCCTTGGACATTGTTGTATATATCCATAAGACTATTAGTTAGTGGTTTAAATTAGAATACTTACAACAAACAACAATATTTTAAGGCAAATTGACTTAGATGGAACTATGATGACTCTTGAAAAAATAAAATTTGCAAAGGAATTTGTTTCAAGGAGGATTCAGATTGTACCTTATGATGTTTTGCATTCATGCATTCTAAGATGGGCTAGTGATAATGACTAAAACCGATAGTGACTATTGACTAGCTTGACTCGACGATTGATCAGGGTGTTGGCGAAGTCGTTTTGATTTTTTTTTCTTTCTTACACCTTCCGTTGAGGGTGTTGTTGTTTAATGTAATTAATGCTTGTCCGTAGATTAGTGGTTGGGGTTGCTTGTGTCGAGAGGGAAGTAGACACCTCCTTGTTCCTCAGAACAGTCGCCAGCCCTGAGACCTTAAATGGTTAAAATCGATGATAACCTGGGCTTGAGCGTTGCTTATGTGTCTTGGAGGTCCTAACCATTACAGGGTAGGACATATGGGTAGTTAGTCTTATTTATTTTGTTGGTTGATTGTCGTACCTTGCTTGCAGTTACTTGATGTGCGTCTTAGATCGTTATGTTGTTGTTGCAGTTGCCTGCGCCATGTTCGTCGTTGTATGGTGATGCAGAGTCGAATGTATTTATTATCCTTGTAGACACGCGCACAAAAAAAATAAATTGCACTTGTTATAAGAGGTTTGTCGTCGTAACGAGGAGGTTCGTTACACTTCTTACGAAGTTTCAATTTAGCATTGAAGTGATATTACAATTGGAGCATGTATTATTGTCAACCATTATTCAATCGTTATCATGAATCTACAATATTTATTATTAGATTATAGTTCCATATCGAGACAAATATGTAACTTCTAAAGAAACTAGGTTCAACTAACGCTTCCCACAATGATGGATCTTTATATTAGCTCCGTAAGTCTCCCAATCAATCTAGCATGAAAGTATTTTAAAGAACAATAAAATCACAATGTTAAACATATTTGTAGTCATTAAAGTCATTGAAATAGATGGTAAGAAACATTTGTCTAATCTATCGTCTCATGTGTAATGTAAAACCTATACATTCAAATAGCAAAAACATTATGTCGTACACACTATCAAGATCAAGGAATTCGATGGATGATAATAGTTATAATTACCAGATTTGTTCCATATTGGCGAGTAATTTAATGTATTCAATAAGATAATAAGGATTGTATCATGGGTTCACATTCAGTTAAAAATTACACTATAACAATAATATTGACAACATAAGACATTGAAGGAATCATATGAGATCTAGTTCCAGAGATACGTTATTTCAGAAGCAAGATAATAAGAAGCGAAACGAATCTTGGTTTTAAATTTCGGAATATTCACCTAACCCGAGCGAACATCAAGGGATCGTACTCTGTGAGTAATGGCCAGTTGGAACTTAAATACATTTTACTTAGTAGACAACCACTAGACGGATACTAGACACAAGTATTATCTCTTAAATCTCGATTAGTACAACAAATGTTAATAGAACTCAATCCAACAAATAACACCATCAGTTATGAAACAAATTCAACAATTCGAGCATGGTATTATAAATTTTAACTCACAAAACTTGAGATAGTTGAGAATACGTTGCCAACTAGATATCCCTGACAATAGTGTAATAGGTACACATCATTTATAAAGGTTAACATGTGTTCAAATTTTGACAAGTGGCGTTCTCTCCTGACACTAAACATCACACACCCAAATTGTTGAAACACACACACTGACATTGAGAGGGGGGCAGTGAATCAATGTCTTGAACTTTTGGCTACTTTTCACACTTTCATAGATTAATTAAATTAACTGAATAATATATATGCAGTTCAATTAATTATTCATAAACATGTATAACACAAACTGTATGAAGTATATAAAATATCATTCTTTTCTTTATTTAACTTGAATGAATACATACACAATCAATCCTTTAATATCTTCAACTTTAACTGAATATGAGAGATCCAACTCTCTGATACAAGACTCAGTTTGTACTTCTCAGATCCAACTGAGAAATGAGGAATCCAACTCTCATAACAAGACCCAACATGTTTATCTCAGATCCAACTGAGATGTGAGGAATCCAATCCTCATGACAAGACTCAACGAGTAAACATTATATATATATCCACCAAGACACCCTCTTCCCTTCATATTCCTTTACTTATATAGTCCTCCAAAGGGTGCCACTTTGAAACAATGCGTCCTTTTGGAATGAAACATTTCATCCCTTCATTTAATTAACACAAATTGTGACTTTTATTAATTGATTTTCGTACACCATTTTAGACAACGATTTTCATATGAATATTCTGTTGTAATGAAAATGAATTTTAAAATTCTATGACATGGGTTTTTTTGCATAACAAACCCAATTAGCCGACACACGAGAAATTTCCCTAGAAAGTGTGCGAGGTCACCGACACAGGTGGTTATTTAAAGGAAACTTGCCTAGATTTTCCTTTTGTCGTCGGATGCCATATCGACTTCAGTACATATTACCTTTTCGTGAATGTATAAAATGATCTGCACATATCTTCTTTGTTGGTGATTATTTAAACTCAACTTGTAAACATTTTACTTGTTGGTTATATTAAAAACGCTTCCCTCTTAGCTGCTAGTCACTAAAGATTTGACTTGGTCTCACCCTTTTTCGTATTTGCTTCAAACATCTTTTTGGTCGACTCAATTAGGAGAAATTTTGACTTGGGTATTTCAATTCTAGTCGACCCATATTGCTTCAGCCTCGACCCGATTTGTATTTAATTTTGCTTTGACTTCAACCTTTTGGTTACTTCTTTCTTGGACTGATTCGACTTGGAAGAAAATCAACTTGAAAAATTCGACTTTGGTCGTCTCAACTTGCTTTGGCTGACTTGTATTTACCAACTCAATTTTCCTTCAACTTTGAACTTCAGTTGGTCGACTTGACTTCGACTCGTCTTGAAATTGATCAAATTGTCTTCTCCAACTTTCGCCAATCTGCAGGCTTGCAATTGGTCGACTTGTCTTCGACTCATCTTGCAGTCGGTCGAATTCCAGATAATCGGCCTTATTGTTGTTTGAATTGACTTGACTTGTGATTCGATGGTGTCAATGCTTCCTCACCAAACATCCACCATTGACCTTCTATCTCATCTCTAGTCTCTTATTCAATTGAGATTTTTTGAATCACTTTTAATGAACCATGTCTTATCAACTTCTTTATTTTTGGTTTGTATGGATCCATATTGGATTATTCATTTGCCCTTTTTATCTGAACAATTTCTTGACAGTTTCTTCTTTTGTGCATGGATGTTAATGACACAATCTCAACCTTATACAATATAGGATGAGCGTATCGAGCTCATACATTATATTAGTAAATAACAACCAAATTGCCAACCAATGACAACCAAATTGCCAACACAAATGTCACACCCAAAACAAATCTGATTCACATATTAACCAATCGATAAGGAGAGGTTGAATTTTTCAAGAAGATGCTACCGTGTCTAGAAACAACAGTTGGATATCAGAGCTCTCGGGATACCCAAGTATAATCGTTCTTGAATATCATAACAAATTTCCAGTAATTACACAGAGTAATATCGAAGTAGAATTTACAAGTTACATACTTCTGTATCGGCACTGATGGAACGAGACGAACTGCCCAAGCGGCTAGGGCCCAAACCCTAGCCGCCATTGCTCTGATCGTTTGCAGGGGCGCTGAGATTCGATTGAAGCTGCCGACCCAGGTCTCCCAAGACAGAGACGCGGATTCAGCGCGTGC